>JTDE01000590.1:193767-205215 GCA_014338405.1 Paragonimus skrjabini miyazakii
TGTTTTTGTTTCTTGTCCTGTTTGAAAACCTAACCTGTGTTAGTTTCCTAAATAAACAACCTTTGCACCATCCGTGTTCTTAGCTCAAAACATTAGTTTTTGTTTACAGTACAAACCCGGTTATAGTGGACACCCGTTATCGTCGTGAATCCCTTGATTGAACTATGTCGTATGGTAAACCAGACACTTAATATAACCAAAAGCTTGGTTAACGTGACGAAGATCGTCAGCTTAAAAAACACATATGTAAGTATACATAAGGTTCATGCACAACCTTCGGATAACCGTTCCACTTCGCAGTACCTTGGTTAAGGAAGTTCAAATGTCAATGTACCACACACTTATAGAGGAAACGGTTGTGTTATTCACTCCGAAGAATGCGGAAAGATTCAACGAGAGGTGACTAGCCACCTTCTGCCACTTTAAGCAACACCTCGGAAAGTGAATAGCAATGAAACATTTCTTCACAAAGAGACAACTAACTTGATCAAAACACATGCAGCCGGCGAAAGAGACAAAATAGAATTGGGATTGATTCTAATGTGGAAGATTTGACCTCGACCCTTGAACTTGTCAAGTATAACATTTAAAAAATCGAGACGTGGCTAGGAGGATGTGAATTTCGCACTAACACCGTCGTTCCATGTGCTCACTGCAAAACCACATAGTGATTAGCATCGAGCAGTTTCAAAGTAAGTTGCTTCTAACACTCACCAGCTGCTAAAAATACAACCCACGGAACTTTCACAATGCCGCTGAACCTGATCTTCATTGTCCGATGAATCACTTGTTTTCCATGAGGACATTACGGTAACCATGTCCGTAATCTTCAAATGACACTAGGTTTTTGCTGTTTCTGGCTCCACAAAATTCTGAGTTGATAATTAGTTTTACATTTAATGTGCTGTATTTGACGTGAAAATGACACACGGAAAACGAGCTCGTACGCCGTGTTTTGACTTTTGATGGAATCCCCTGTGTATTGAGTTTGAACTGGAGCAGTTTTTTGATTGGAGAAGGTTCAGCCAATCAGTATTCGCGCAAAAATTGCTACAGACGGAAGTACGATCAAACTGACACCAACCAATAATAGACGGCGATTAGCTGCTACTGAATGCGTATCTGTTTCCAACAACCGAGGTGCTAGATGCAACGTGGTGGAACAACACATCAACAAACTAGCTAATCAAAACCTGAGGACGTCTGTGGCTTAATACCAGTCGTAAATACTGTTGATCCTCTATGAAAGGATGTTGTTTTTCTAACAAATTGGGGTTGCATAGTGCCGCTCAGATTCCTGTCCTAATTTTTCTCATTTGGGTGGCTCAGTGCACAACACCCGGGTATACCTGAACAGTTAAAAACAGGTAGGTATTTAAAACAATAGCTGCTTCTCTTCACCTAAACATTATCGTCTATACAAGGGATTGAACGCAATGTTATTAACAGCCTAACACATTCCAACCCCAAACATATCTGAAAACGTTTAATCGAAGTTTGAGGATTTGGATCATTTCACATTGAACACCACCCACACATGATCACAGCCTTTGCGTTCCGATAAGCTTCTCGGCTAGCGTACTCCGAAAGGGAATAGTAGACCCGAGGTTCGCTCTCACCACAGCGATTCTGTGGTTCCTCCTTTCGAAGTGATCAGCAAGCTGAAAATTATCCACACAAGATTGTGGTTGAGCGTTTGGATATTACCATACGCTCTTGTCAATTGCGAGGCTACTGGCGTTGCGGTTAAAACGTTGGTTTCACAAGCATCAGGGCTGGAGTGCAAATTCTGGTCCGGACGAGGGTATGCACTACTGATGAGAACTAATTAAAAGGAAACTCAAGTCTAATGTCATGTTTCAGAAGGTGATGACTGAAATTTCCATGGGACTGTGACGGCTGTGATCAGTTGTGAGCTATACGGAGCTCGGAAAGGGTATGCAAACGTTGAGTTGACGTTCTGGAATTCAGCAGTATGGTTGCTGATTCGGCTGCTATGTAAGTAACGTGCCGCAGTACTACTGTGGTTGTAACAGAACTATTTATCACTGTATGCAATAAATTCAAGGATACACCTCCTTTCGTGAAGCAGGGTGACACACTTTACATGATAATGGTCTCCTAAGTAATGCCGATTGAAACCTAGTTTTATTGCCAAGTATTAGATTTTGTAAAATTTTAGAGCTGTGAGATGACGAGAGTCGAAGATACAAAGCGACACGTACACATTCATGACAATTACCTGGAGTTCCCTGTTGATATGAATGGTTTTTTGAAAAGTCCGGCTTTACTGCTGGCTGTATTGTGAAACAGTGAACTCTGCCTTGTGAATTACGGAAAGTTTGAACTTTGCTTTATATAGGAGGGGTTTTAATTGCTCTTAAGAATGTTCGTGACGGTTCCAGTAACTTCAACAGATAAGCATTGTTTTATTACATGTTGTAACTGGTTGTACGGTTTACGAGCGCGTAAACGGAAAAGTAATAACGATAAATGAAACGGCGAATAATAGCACGACGGATAACGATAATGAACGACGGAGTACGGATTGTACGCGGTCAGTTGGTCTAATCCCATCTAACTCATCCCCCCGACGCTATCACATGAACATAAGGAAAAGAATGGCCTTTAAACAGAGCTTCTTTGTGTCGCTCAATCCGAAAACAACATGGTCACAAACCCGTACGTATTCATGGGGTTTGCGACTAGCAACAAAGCAAAGCCAAAAGAATGAACCAGCCAAAAGTCCTGACAGTTCAGTCTAGGCGTGTAGTCAGGATGACAACACGCTGAGGATGATCGTGGAGACCGGAGAATTACACGACCATGGCAACGGTGAAGGTCACCCACAGGTATACTTTGTTCGTCTTTTTTGTAACAGAGCATTTTGGGGGGACTGGCGACGTCTGCGAAACAACAAGAATGAAGGAACAAAACTTGCTTACATAGTTTTCATTTCACACTATTCGAAATTCACTCACAATTGATCGCAGCTTTTGCATTCATGTAGACAACTCAGTCAGTCCTCTTCGGAAAGTAGCACCAGACCTGAGTTTCGATCTTGTTGGAGCCCGTCAATAGTGCATATTCCTGCCAGGGCCGGGACCAGAACTCCGATCACGAGTTCATGTGGTAGCCATGTTTCATGTAGTTTCCGTTACTTTTGGAAGGAAAGATATCTTACCTAACGGATTATAGTGTTGATAACATTTAATTGTCAGGTTCTTTGACACAAAAGGTAACGCCAGTTGAAATGAGGATCCAGGTAACGCAGCCATAATGACCAGCACAAACTTAGTCACGCTAACCTGGGTCCGCTGCAAATGGGAATGTTCGCCTTGTCATGCTGACCGTTGCATATACGAATCCTTTTTTTCTCGCAATCACATCGCACTGCTGAAAGAAAGGTAAATTAGTCAGTTATTTTGAGTTGTAACTTATTTTGTCATCCAGTCCAGGTTGCACTGGTAACGGCCACAAGGGCTTGAAATTGTGCTTAAAATACATCTTGATGTTCACTTTCAACTCGCCATCCAACTCTTGTTTGGACTGGGGACATAGATAATATGAATAAGGAATTAAACCGTGGAATATCATTTTCTGGGTAAGCGACAGGCATCATCTTAAATCACCCTTCACGTGCACACCGAATACTTCGTCTACATGTTTTAGTGTATCTCTCATGGCTGTCTAATTGATCCAATTACCGGAAACATCTCATACAGTTCCTGTGGGATGCATAGTCAATGACCAGGCGGACTTTCTCCTTCTGTTCATCTTGTGCTCACGGTTCACGTTATCAGATTCTAAATTAATGAGATTAACGCCACTCATCACTTGAATCAGAAATGAATGAAGAAAAACTTATCACGGAAGCGAGTTACATTCAGTTATATGAATTTGGATGGTTGCTTGTTTCAGCTAATTTGCTGGAATAGGTCTGCTTGGTGGTTTACTCTTTCAATAATATTTCTATTTGTTAAAATAGCAGTCACCAATGTCGTGTTATTCACGGAGATTACGCCGCCAGTTCTGTGAGGTTTCCATGAACCGCTTAGATAATCCCACTTAACAGTTATTTGATTGGCAGATTGTGCTCAATGAAGAAGTCAGATGTGTAAAAAATAATTTCATTGCTAAGCAAGAAATGTTACAAGTAAACTTGTTTTCGTTTATTCTGTACTGACCAACTCCCTAAAATGATGTAGGACGAAAATACCATTTTGTAAAAACCATTGTGCCTTTTCGTTTTTTCATCTGTAACATGTCACACTTCAACGACATGCTGGTGTATTCTCTGTTTCTTGCACATTTCCCAGTGGACCATCTGCCGGATTATGCGATGTCAAGAGATTTGTCTGGTCTGTGTTCACAGCAAATAAAAAGGCTGTGAATATTAGCTGTCCGAACTATTTAGATCACCATTCTACAGAAACTTTTCATGTCCATATTAGAAGCTGTTTCCTGCCCCAGATAATCTGTTTCAGTACGTGATTCACATCCGCAAAATCAACTGTCATTCAGGAACTACATCCCAATGTGTAAAATAACAGGAATCTGGTACAGAAAATGAAATAGCCGATTAAACCAAGGCGTATTTGTTGGATTCTTTAGTTTTTAAACTAAATCACCTAATATTGGTAAATTCAACCATTTCCATTTAATTGAATTCTTGGTGAAGATCTACTAAACTAGTGGATATTTTCGCATGCGTGTTCATCACCTGAGTTTACTCGCCCGTTAGTTATTGGAAGCATCCAGTTACAGTCGATGCCGTTCTAATCGAACGTTCGTTGATCTGAACATGACGGATTATGTGCGTTTCTGAACAATGATTTTTAACTGCTTGCTCCATTAATACATTCATAACAGAATCGAAGGTTTTGAATCGAACGAAATTGCACTTTCGAAAAGGACGTTAAGCTTTTCGTTAGTTGCTGGAACTGAGAATTAGTCAGTGGTTGTTGGATATATTCAGCAATTGAGAAATGAGTATCGTCGTTAATCTCAGTGTAAGTCAGACTCAACCATCCCCCGTCTGTTTCAGTTGATGTGTGAACATATGCTACATTATCTTCCTAACTGTGGACTTCTCGTTTTTTTGTTTGGATCACACATAACGAGTATAGGCAAACACTCTCAGAAAGGACATTACATCACCTAGTTTTGTTTCTGTGATCCGTACCCATCTTGAGAAAATTTATAACTCCACACGGCGTTAATAAGCTTAAGATATATTCACTTCTTTATTGATTCAAAATATCTAGATGATGTAGAAAAAAGTATTTTTTTTATTACTCCTTTGTTTCTGAAAGTTTCTGAAAGTTCAACACACTCCCATGACTGATTATTTACGAAAGTCTTCTGAAACACGCTCGCTGAAACAAGCTCGTTTACAGGTATTCATCATCGAACAAAACACAACAGCACAGTGCTGTCAGGACGAAACTAAACAGAACAAGTAACAAGGTCAAATGATGTCAACCATGCCAACGATACAAATGAAGACAACGTTCTGATACAGTTATGTCACAATTAAGACACGACTTAAACCATGACAGTTCGATCGATTATGGTGGTGAGCCATAACAACGAGAAGGCCTGAACAAAGCTTTTCCGTGTGCACAAAGGTGGATTATTTAACTGAAGTTCGGTCGCCTCATCTGTGGTCAAAAGTTGGTATTCCACGGCCTTCCACTGACTATCTTTGACGTGATAAGAATCTCAGATGACAGGATAGCGCGGATCGACAAGATGTGCCACAATTACGCTAGTAATTGTCTCACGAGCTCCATTACTGTTTCAAGCTGGATAGTGCTTACAGATATGTCGATACAAGCAAATTGTCACACAACACATGCCACCAGTTCCACAAAAATAAGTAAGTGAGTGTACACATAAGTGAGTTGCCACGGTTCCAGTTACTTCATAATCGTGACGTCACCATATCTCCGTCTCCAACTTTGGAATGGTCGTCTTCTGTTGAATTTCTTGGTTTTGTTCGCTTCGCCCTGACAGCACTGTTTCGTACAAATGTTACGTATTTGGCCTGATGATGAATAACCTGCAGTAAGCCTGTCTGCTACACCGTGTTTCTGTTGACTAATCTGGTGACATTTAAGCACTTAAAGAAGGTTATCTGGAAGTTTATTCTGTTTCAACAATCACAGTTGTGGACGTAGCTGGGGATTTTACGTGTGTTCCAATTGATAGCAGCCTCCAAACGCTGTTTCAGTGGCCAACTACTCCTCCTTTTCACTGCCGTGTGCTGTTCACACGCCAGTCATAATAAGAGATTTGGTCACATCATTCCTGGGTCGTGGAAAATTTGGCATGCCTACCGTGCACATTAAAAAATTTATTAAGTAGTTTATCATTATCCTTACTACTCATTATTTGCAAGTAGCCTAACATAGGTGCACAAATTATTGTCCAACTTTCGGTGATCCATGAAACCTGGTAGACCTTTGAATTACAGCTCAAATGGAGAGAAGCCTAATTTCATGTGTAATACAAATCTGTTAGTGTTATCCAAGATTATACGGGTGTATAAATTCCAGAGCGTCAGCATAAAGTATTGTTTTTATGTTGACGGAGGGCCTACCTAAATACGCATGTTACAATTTGCCTGTTGATGGTTGGAAGCCAAAACATACTGACGGAATGATGAAATGGCTACGGGATATAAATTTTAGCACAACTCAGCTGAGTACGGTTGAAAGATGCAACTCGCCAGGTAGGGAAACGAACAATCTTACATGTTGTCGGGAGAAAACCTTCTTCACACATTGCAATGTGTCGTCGTCGATAGCGAGCCTATATTCACAAAAATGATTACAAATCTCCATGAAACTGCGAGATTTTCAGCATTCACTCTTCGTTTCCTTAAACAACCCCGTTTTGAGAGTAATTGTTTGTTTATTACTAAGGTCAAAGACTTGTGACTTGGGCTCATGCTACCTTTGGTCCTGTTCCCAGGTTGCCTCTCGAGGGCATCAGTATTATCACAGTCATGTATAACATCTGATATCTTGTCATTCCCAAACCCCTCTCTAAAGCTACAAAGGAAGTTGAAAATATTAAAATCAGTAAAACGAAGGGCGCTACCAGTAACAGTGAGATTCCGAAGCTATTTTGGGGGATACTAATGAATAAAGATAGTGAACTCTGTCCCGCCGGTTGTAACTCATACTACAGAAGTTCTGTCATTGAAAACTCAAGCTCACAGCAATTTACCATTGTTAGCAGGCAAAACGACGACCTTCAGATCATCAAGTGCCCTTCTTGAACGATCTTCGAAGCGCACCCATACGCACTTCATGCGAACTCCAGGGATACATTCAGCAGTACACTTGGACCTACATATTGAAGTTTATCCTCTCTGCGAAAAATGTAATACACTCATAAGGATCTGATGCATGTCTTGAGTGCACACAGTATGTTCAGTGTGACCGAGTAGTCGTAATTTCGGGACCATTTGTGGCTGAAGCTATCCAACGGGCAACCTGAACTATTATTTCGCAAGTGCTTTAACGGCGCGACGTGTCTGTCAGTATTTTAACATTAAAGAACGACGAATAAGCTTACACAGAAACTTTTCAGACGAATTATTGTTGACATGCTTTGTCAAACTAAATACCGTTTGTCATGTGGTGCGAAAGCGAAGTAATCTCAATAGATTACTTTGAATGCGATTACGGTAATTCTTGTCGGTAAGTATCAAGTTCTCTGGACAGTGATTTTACTCACTTACGATTTTATTAATATAAGCGTAATACAGTGAATAAGCAAAATCTACGCAAAAGTAATCATACACATCTAACTGATACTGCAATTTCAAGAAAATCGTTCATACTAATTCGTAGTATTTATGAGCCATTTTAATGAAACCGTTCAGTACGGTATCCCTAGATCAAAGTATGTTAAGATGACTAGGCGTCCACCACGAAATGTTGGCTGACCACGATTTGATATAATTACTTCTGCAGTTTCCAGTCTATTCGCACCGAAGGAAAATGTGAACAGAACGGATTAATCGACACTATACAATCTAGTATTAAGTGTCGTGTAACATTACAATTAAATGTAAGCTGGAATATTTTCAGACAGTGGAGGTCTAGATGGTTATCAGATTGTAAGTATTCGAACTCAGAGAAACTTGTATTGCTGAACAGCTGTAGGTCAACCCAGAACTAAGTTCAAAAGAACAGTGCAAAGGTAAATGCCGTACTTCAGGGAAGCCCGTTCAGTTGGTTACTTGTCTAATATGCTGCAATTCACTAGTCGAGCGTGGTTTAATTCCATCAGATATCGTACAGAATAGCTCAGAATTCGAAGCAAAATCTCTGACTACTGACGGTTGTTATCGTTCACGTCTAAAGATGGCCTTCGCTTGACCTGGTTTATTTAGTCAGTCCTAAACAATGCTGCCTTTTCATATGTAGATCTGCTTTGGACTTGTTTAGAAAATACTGAAGACTGTTCGCAAAGAGAACAACTAAAAAAATGGTCCGCTCTGAACTCAGTTTATTAGCAAGCTGGGTCAGATTCGGCATGACTTCTGTATAGTGAGGACCGCAGTCATTTTAAGTCCAAAATAATGGTTTCAGCATGTTTTTGGAGATCTCTTTTATCAATCCGTTACCGCATGTGGTCTGTTCGTACGAGACAAATGTACACCAGCAGTGTGGGAAATTACACATTGTTGGGTTCAGCATGGCAAACAAGAATATTGATGAAAAATGTTGTCTACTCTGAGGGAAGTTTTGTGTGCTTCAGCTGTTTGTTACCAAGGCCGATATGGCATTTTTACTCCAGGGTATCGATAAAATAAAACAGCACCTTTTTGAATTGTTCAGATTTTTTTTTGTTACAGTACATTTGCGGACGTCACGTCGAATGGACACATCAATTTGTTACGAAAATCTAAACCGTATACGCAACTCACAAGTTCAAAGTTGCCTTTCAGACTGTACTTACTTAAACGTTTTCTGACCGGTTCAAGCAAATCAGCTACGAAATGTTACTCTGGAAAACATCACGTGATTTACGTCTTCTCCTTGTCTTATTCAAGTTAATCAAAGGCATGAATTGCTTTAAATACTTCAGGAGTGAGAACAAATAACATTTTTTAGCACTACTAATACATAGATATGAGATGTTTCCTATGTATAATTGAGTTACTTAGAATGAAACGTCGGGATTCATGAACGTACAGAGAGCTGTTACACCTTAACATACCATAAAAATGATCCTGACATAAGTGGTCCAAAACCTATTTCACTACATTTTAAGTCCCATGAAATTCTCAGTAAATCGTTGGAGCATTTCAACGAAGTACGACTCATTGTCTGGTTTGAACGAATAAAGCGATGTATTGGAACACAATGAACACTCACAAACTTCGAACCAAACAAGGTTGGGGGCGGTAGAATCTAACAACTGTGACACCCGGAATGAGTTAGCTTCAGCTTGTTCACATGTGACCTGACACGTTACCTATGTAAATTTTACTAGTGCCCAATCAGACGTCACCGAATTTCATATGACAGTAACAAGAATAGATGAGCGATTGTCCAAATACAGTACAGCCAACAAGTGGCCGGCCAGATAAAAGACCATTATTGATCAACCATGCAGTTTTTTCTGTTAATTTCCCATGGTTTAACCTACACTGGAGCAGATTTGTGACATTAAGTTACGAGAGATGTTTGCGTGCTTGGTATCAAGTTTTTTGACGTTATCATGATCTTTTTTTAGAAGAGATCCATCTGCCAAAAATCTGGACTTCGGCTGGATTCAAACCAGCGACAGAAACACCATGTTCAAACGCGGCAAGCGCTCTACCAGCTGAGCTACGAAACCATCGGTGGCGTTTGTGGATTCCAGCGTGGACTGATCGAGAAATCTTGCTTGGGCAGTCAATCGGCTGGATCATTTGGTGGAGTCCATATGACACAGTTGGTTGGGTGGGTAACTTGGTCCAAATGTGAAATTTCTGAGCTTCCAGCATAGCTTCGTAATTCAGCTGGTAGAGCGCTTGCTGCATTTGGGCATGGTGTTTCTGTCGCTGGTTCGAATCCAGCCGAAGGCCAGCTTTTTCGAAAATGGATCTCTTCTAAATTATCAAATCTACCAAACTACTTATCAGTTACCACGATCGTTCAAAGCCACTCGGTGTACGGTAGTGCGTATAGTGCTCCGTAGTATAGCTCCTGGAACGCAACGTGAATATTCAAACCGCTTTTAGTGCAATGAAACAAAAATGACTGATCGTTTGCGCACTTTACTATCTCTTTGTATTAAGTCGAGTCTCTCCTGCTAATTCGAAAGTACTTACGTGATTTGTAACGGTCGAATAGAAAAGCAAAGATCTCAGAAGCTAGAGAACACGTCCAGTGTAAAATGTAGTACCTACATTGAAAAAACGACAGTGTGAAGTTTGCGACTTCTTCACACACTAACGGGATATACAACGAAATTCATAAGCATATACATCCCATCTTGTATAATCAATAGTTTACATCGGTATCCCAGAAGTTGCCAATAATGAGAGTAACTGTGTCAGTGGAACACCTCAAAGCCAACAACAAAATGGGCAGAAAAGTGAGTCCTGTGTGGTTTACCTGAACCGCATTCGACCGGATTTAACGTTTGGATAATTTAACAATACATCAGGCGGAATGCGTTATCCCGTCCAGATTCCTGCAGAATTCATAAGAAGTCAATTTCGCAAACAGCTGTTTTCGGTAATTCTCATCAGGCTATTACAATTACGTAGGGTAAGTGCGAATTATATATGAAGATTATAATGTGTCAAATAGGTCATCAAAAAATCACAGGAGTGATACGGATCACAGTCTACTGGAGGAGGGTGGGAATGTTGATGAATGTGTTGGAGTGTTACACGGGCCTGTCATGAGACATGCGTTCATCAGTGTCGAGTGGTTCACGCTTGCGCGGGTTTCAAGTGGATGTGCAATGATTGGCCAGGGGAGGTGGAGGGTTTGCACGAATTATTTCTGGGCACATAGGCAGGGGTTGTGGAGTCTGATAGCAATAGCCTCGGCCGTTGATAACAATCGCACTCTGACAGCTCTGGAACAGGATTGACGAACCTCGTAGATTACTGGGAACGCTTCATCAGGGTTTATTTGATGGCCAGTGTCAAGTGAATGGGAGCCAATCGCAATGGAAATAGGCTTTTTCGATCCGTTGCGAAGCCATTTCGGTAGGTGTTCACGTATCCTTTCCGATAGCCGCCTTGTGGTCCTCCCAACGTAACCGGCTTGACAACAACAGGTGAGAGAGTAGATACAGAAGGACGAAGAGAACCTGGGCAAACTATCCTTAAGGCGTGGCACTAGTACAGGGCAGGTGTCGAACGACACGATAAGTCTCGCTGCAGGGTAGGCACTCTCGACCGCGCACGAAAGTCTACGACTAACT
>JTDE01000591.1:48639-60325 GCA_014338405.1 Paragonimus skrjabini miyazakii
CGGAGAACATCACATGATTTACGTCTTCTCATTGCCTTATTCAAGTTCACGAAAACTTATGCATTAAGGTGTTGCAGTGAAGTTTTCTGACATAGTGCCAGGGTTCTGGTACCCTGAGTGTTGTGTACTTTTTTCTTTCACAAAGTATTTTCAGAACAAATGTGAGTCTCACTAATCTGACTTAAAATAATGTTATCAGCATGGCTTCTAGATACACGACGAGTATACAACTGCCGCTCTCTGTAATCGATGCCTTTCAATTGTATCACTTTTTCAGTTCTCCGTGAGTTTTCCTTATAGACAATAATCATAACACTATTCTTAATACTGCACATATTTTCATGTCTACGTTTTACGTTCACAAATTCTGAAATCTCCGTGCGAAATGAAATTCTGTCCTTCGGTTATTTCGTGAACACAGAATAGTTTTGTGCCCATTTGAAATGATACTCAACATTTCCATTGACATTTTCCCTCCCTTTCGTTCTTTTCTAGTATACTACAGATCCACGATAGTTTCAGAACACACAGTTTATTACCTCTTTTTAATTGGAGTCATACTCAACTGTGTTTATAACTAGGTTTAATCAACAAACCGGATTACTGGCATGGTCAGTCATCTACCATAACATCTGGATAAACTTGCCGTATCGCCGAAAAACTTTCCAATTTGCAGCTTTGATGCCAGCAAAACCCCAATTGTTCAGATCAAATGTAGTTATGTATCAACCAAGACCTTAAGGTGGACTAAGTCCTTTTGCGTTCTATTGTGTAAAAGAATACGGCTTTTCTCATTCTTCGTTAGCTTGCGCATGACTACCGTCAGAACGATTTCTATTTGCCTGATTCCGACTGAAGTCCACGTGACGTATCTTCCGATTCATCGGTGCTACTGGTCCGTAAGGCGTTAGTCTGATTATCATTACTCTGAAGGTCAGTTTTAGAGGATTTTTTAACATAAATTGACTTGCAATACTCAACTTACCTTAGTGACGTCATGAACATTGTGTACTGCGTAAGCCAAGCAGACCAATCGTAGCAACAGCTTTGTTAACAGGTTGATGTGTAAACCAACTACCCATATGACATGTACCATAACACCCATGGCTGTTTACAAAATGTTTTAAAGAAACCGTTCACAGTTTGATTGCTTGTATACTGTTTGATCGTTAAGGGATGACGCTATCGACAGACACATGAATGGTGCAAAAACTAAAACTATACGATCATCCGAATGCGGCCTAACTTAGGATAAGATTTATTTTTCAAAAGATCTTCATCGTCACCGAGTAGCCCGTTGCATCACCCAACCTACACAATAGACCTAATTCGCAAAAATTCGCCGATATCACCCTCTTGTTATTGCCAGTCAGTAAATGGAAAATGCAGAACTATCAGCAAGTGCCTCGTAGACAAGAAAACAAAATTATTACCGTTTGCAGCTCACTCCCATGGTCATAAACGTGTCGCTTCAAGTCTGTTTATTAAGCGTTCATTAAAATCCAAGAGAGTTACGTCTAAACGAAGTGCGGTCCGCATCCAATCACTTATTGTATGCAACTTACGAAAGAGTACTACTTGAGGGTTGTCAGTGTGGAGCTGTATGGTAAATCTTCCCTGTCCAAGTAGTTGATAATGTGGTCACCTTACACTTATCCTTCGGCTACATAACACGCACTGGAATTTGGATCCAGAGTAAGGTAACCTTTTAACGCCATTTCCTGTTGCAAAGCCGAAATTGTGGTGCTGGTTCAATCTGAATCTTCCCGCACCTCCACAGGCTCCATAGAGTCATTGTCTAGTCGTCGGAACCCCGCAAATTAAAATGGAATGCACAAGTCTGCCAACGTTTACAACGTTCCTGCTCTAGAGAATAATCACAATCGAGCCAACGCAATCTATCGCGTGCATCGATGGCAGTTCTTATCCGTTAGCGTTGAGCTATATGCCCCCAAGTAGGGAATGCGAACAGACTACCCAGGCTTGCGCATCTGGTACCAATTCCAACATCAGATAATTAAGTGTGACAACTGTGACACGACTTACGTCTGACGAATTCATTTTCGACTTCATTTACCCTCTACCATCGGCATCCGGGAGATATCAGGTGATACACAGACCGACTTTGCATAGCCAGTCCAAATTCTGTGCAGTACTCCAAACTTGTCGTCTATGAAATCTTGAGTTGTATCTTTTTCGCCAACTACAACACAACAAACAAAACCTAGTTGCAGTCGTTGCCTCAATTGAAAGCAGTGGCACGAACATATAAATCATCAACATATACTAATGTACCCCAGAATAAAAACAACTTTTTTAAGTTGGTTCGAAAACGTCAGTTACTTCACTGGGATGTCCTGATTATGGGTTATCAATGGAAGTGGATAAACCGACTGTATTTATTCTGTTATCGAAATGATGGGAAAAGCCGTACACTGTTCTCACGAAGTTGTGACTGAGAGTTTGAATATATTGTCATTTTTCTGTGCCAACAGGGAGGTCATTGGTGACGCGTTTAGGACGCACACCTTAAAATCAAGAGGGATGGATTGCAGTCTCCTGTCTGAATGGGGCTATGTATTGCTGATAATCTATAATAGAGGTGAAACAGGGATATAATGCTTCATATCAGAATGGATCAATCGAACAGCCATCTGAATTTATAGACAGTGATCGACTGATCATGGTGTTTATTTTGTTCAACACTAAAAGGTCCAAAGCCACCAAAGTTTCGGCTCTGAGAAGGTCACTCTATATTAGCTTCCGTTAACCGTCTATATATTACTGCTGAGTCCCTCACTAAACTGGAAAAGATTCAAGAGTTACATAGTGCACTTAAACCATCTCTTGTCGGTAGAATAACGTTTGGCAAACATCACTGATGAAGAAACAAGTACAGCCCACTTGATGGTGTTTCATCATAATCATCAATCTGATGATCATGGTGATGTAGCCAGTATAGTGACAGCCAGTTCAAGACAACTGAGGAACATAAGCCGGGTCTTCCAAGTTCTTCTGAGACGGCGTGGCGTGCTGAAAATGTTAAATTCATATTTAATGTGATGAGGAGAGTGACCTGCCAACCCACGATTATTTCTTTGGTCAACGGTCGTCGACTTAACCATGTAACGTTCAAGTTCACCTTTTCGGAATTCTTCAGGTGGCTCTACTCATTCTGAGATCCATTTTGACACTACTGGGGTACACACACAATCTAGACCATCTGCCTCTGAACCCTATGACATATTTATGGTTGATTACTTGACCGAAAACGTCGGGGGATTCAAACGAGTAAAGGTGTAGCAAAACTGTGGTGATTGTCACTAAACCCATTGCTCATTACTATTGTTTTATTACATTGTTGACAATAAGTTGTACAATTGCGCTCGACGGATAAAATAATTACTTTGCCTAGTTCGGTTGAGCTAATTCAACTACTTCATTTCTGTATTCCTGGAACCATCACAAAATCCTTCCAGGCCAGAGTAAAATTTAACCAAGGATAACTTATTTACCAGTCCATATTTATTCCTGTAGTACTGATAAGGAACTCATCTTAACACAGTTCGAAGGTGAAACACAAATATTCTCTGTTAGTGGTAATTGGTAGACAGATTTTGTTGACAGAGTAGACCGCTTACTACAGTGTCCAAAGTTCTGTAGATATGGTACAGATAGTTTCCACTTCCGGTATTCACCCATTACCTCAAAATTCACAAATTTAACGTCAAACTTAAAGGTGCATTTTTAACGGTACAGCGTGACTATCTGTATCCCAAAGGATTAAACATTAGTATAACTAATCGTGAATAATGTCACTGTCGGAAGAACGATAACTTCTGATACTTCCCGGTCGCTCATGCCGCCGGAAGGGGGGTGATTTGAGAGACCCCACCCCGAATCTCTGACCCCATGAATAAGCGTCGATCGATCCCACCTGGTTCTGAATAGGATGACGACCGTCGAGAACTTAAACGCAAGCTGATTAAAAGCTTGCGCAAGGACCGTGAGCAATACTTGGTCGAACAGTCAAAACAGATGGAAGGGGCCTTTTTATCTAAGAATAGCTGAAGGCTTTCTTCCCTGATCCGTGGTTGTACTGGTCGTCAAGTCGGTGTAAGTGAACCCTTATGGGAAAAATATGGTTCACTTATCACCAATCAGTCTCGCCGACTTGACAGATGGACAGGACATTTTGAAGGGCAGTTCAGCTGGTCATGTGGACGACGGGACACGATTGGTTGGTTATTGCATTCCAGACGGCCTTCCGTCGGTAACAGAAGTGGTTCTTAAGCTTAAGTCATTAAAGCGTAATAAGGCTCCTGGACCAGACCTCCTCCGTCCTTGTCTTTTCAAGGATGGTGGCGAGAGGTTGATATCAGACTTGACGAATCTCCTCCAGATGATTTAGGGGACTGAAGAGGTACCTCATGATTGTTACTTATCGAATGTAATTCCCATTTTGACACAGGTGACCCGAAGTCTTTGTGACAATCATAGAGGCATCAGTCTAGTGTCTGTCACGTCTAAGTTACTCACTGGCCTCCTTTTCCGTTGGCTCACTAAGCCCAGAAAAAGTCAGATACGGGAAGAACAGACAGGATTCCGATCCGGTCGAGGGTGCGTTGATCACATTTATGCCTTGCGATGGATCTTGGAAAATTGGTACTGTTGCAGACAGTCGATGGTCGTGGTCTTTTTGGACCTAAATACTGCTTTTGATTCAGTTGCTCGTAGCGTTCTCTGGAGCTGTCTCCTTCCCATTGGAGTACCAGGGAAATACGTAAATCGATTGAGATCACTGTATGTTCACCCTGCAAGCAGGGTGAGAGTTTACGGACAACTGTCTCGGGCGTTCATCACTTCTAGTGGTGTTTGTCAGGGGTGTCCAATTTCTCCCTTCCTGTTCAATTTTGTCATGGATGACATTCTGGAGGGTGCGCTTGAGGATCGATTAGTTAACTACTCACGTTGCACAGCCTGCGATGGTTAGGCCACGTACTCCGTATGCCAGCTGATCAGTTGCCGTACCGGATATTATATACTGAAACCACCAACAGTTGGGTGAAACCACATGATGATCAAGCAACAGGGTGGTCACGAAATGTGAAGACCCTAACTGCTCCACTGAGCAACGTGGGTAGGTGTCGCCTGCCTGGGTGGGGTCCTCGTGATCACTCAAACCGCTGGTTAGAGACGCCATCTGGGATGGCAGTTTGTCGCACTCAGTGGCGTACCATTTCTAGTTGTTCAGCTTGGAGTTCCTTTATTAATTTTCAAATCTTTTGGTAGCGTTTCTTCCCAGAATATTCCACTTCACTGTTGAGGTGAGTGGCAGCATGAGCCACAGTAACTTTTGGTCAGACTCATGGATGCTACGATGATGATATTTAATCGTGATGTCAAAATATCAGTTCAAAGCGACATTCTATGCACCCTGAGAGGTGAATGTTTACCTTGTTAATTCCGCATTATTTTCATATGAGGGGACATCAAGCTGAACATATAGTAGATAGCACGGCAGAGACAGACAAGTTTCAGATAGGTATGAACTTGCCTCTCTACCGAACTACAGATAACCGGTTCTCGATCAACACAACTGAATGTGAAGCAATTAACCTCCATTATTCCTGCTGCAGTGAGGGAAAAATTATATACCACCAGCTGTAAATGGAATGCAGAACAGTGTGTTATATACCGTTCTCCTAACTGTGCAGTAAGAGCGCAAAAGCGAATCCGGTTCATTCGTGTCTCATCAATATGTTTGAAGTTTAGTGCCGATTTGAAGATGCCCCCACACTTTCGACCACACGTGCAAAATTATCAACTGCACCTCATTAAGTAGACCTCTACTATTGAATGGGCACAACGAAGAACCACAAAATGGCTCACAACACTTTGTTCACTACGTTCACAGTTCTCAGATCATTATCAACAGACCAGGACAGACTTAACTTTAACACATAAGCTCCTCCAACAATCCCATCATCCGTTAAGGACAATGCTTTTACGTGGCTAATAAGGCCTTTGTAGAAATAATTTAATGAAGTTGCAACCTCACCCCAACTGCTTGACTTGGTGAGGATAACCAATCGATATCCAGGTGTGCCCAATCTGTGACAATCCAGTACGGCACCTCTTAATGAAATCACCTGTAGACGACTTTAAATGCAGACATAACGTTAGTTTTCAGATGGCCTGGTCCGTTAAGATATAATGAAAGTACTTTTGGATTACTGATGAGTAGTCGGGGATTTGTTTGATTTCAAGTTGAACATCACCCACAATTGATCGCAGCTGTCCCATTCCCATAGACTTTCCAGTCAGCCTAGCAGGTTTAATGAGATCGGAGATCTCGACCTGTCTAGGAAGTCCTAATCGCGGGGTTATCGATTGGAGTTAACAGACAGTAACTGTCTCCACTTCGAGACGATCGGGCAACCTGATCATTACTCACAAACGAAAGTGGTTGAGCGTTCACATGCGATGATAATTCGGTCGTGCCTAACGTGAGGTCAATGGCGCAGTGGTAAACACGGTTGCCTCATGAACTGAATGTCCGTGGTTCAAGTCCCGGCAGTGGCGATGATATGCACTACTGACGAGCTCTAATGAGAGTGAAACTCGAGTCTAGTGCTTCTTTTCGAAAGGGGTCGACTGGAAAGTCTATGGGAATGCGACAGCTGCGATCAATTGTGGGTGGTGTTCAACTTGAAAGTACTTTTGTTGAACCATTGTTGTATGCTTCATGTCTAAACGCGTTTATAATATGATTAACAGCTAATGACAGAATCTCACTAACGGTCAACTTCCCAAATGCTTTACTATTCCCACTTTTATTATCCTTTATTACTTATTTGGTTGAGAGGAAGATAACGTAAAGTTTCAACTCTCCCGTCTGGCCTTTGGTAGAATTATAGTACCAGAAATGTTAAACACTACGGTCAAACAGTTTGACTTTACCCGGATTAAATTTGGTATGAAAATTCTGCAGTCAATATCGCATAACTTCGAAAAATGGAAATAACGATCGATTTCCCCTTCAGATCTTAACCGTCCAGTAGAGTATCAGGTGCGTATAAATATTATCAAACTCCCACAATTTGTAAATTTTCTGTTAATTCTATAAATTATTCACCTGCAGAATTCTAGCAAATTGTAGGTGACATGCCATTCACCAAATCGATTTCACATTCAAAGATTTTGTTTTTTCCCCCACTTCTGACTTCCGACGTCTTATGGACAACCTGTTTAGACAAAACAAATGTGATCTACAGCAGTCACATGGTTCATCACTTTGTTTATTCAGATCTAAAACAGCGTACTGTTATGAGTTGTAAACAAATTGACCGTATGTCACCGTACCTTAAGGGAACCGAACTACTGGTAATGTTGTTGTAAATATTTGGATTTAACATTCTGATGGTTGTCAAACAGTAAAATGGAAACTGATTTCCAAACAGTAAGTTTTGCTGAACAAAACCCGTACGAAAACTGTTTTGACTACAATAAAACCTACGTTGATGGGCTTAGTTGTTTCAGTTGGAATTCATTTATGCGCATTTTGATTCAGTTACCGATTAGTAAGCAGTCATTGGTGATTTTCCAACTTTCACTTGAGGGTTGGAAACTAATCGTTATGGGTATCAGATGGAAACGCATTTTTAAATCTAGGTTTAAATGACAGATCAGTTTGAGATGCCGAAAAGCCTCACATCTAAATCACATCAAAGAGGATGTACTTAAGTACGTCATGTTGAGTCATTTCGTAAACTGTAGCATTGTTTTCATTGATTTCTAAAATAATAGGAAGCTTACTAAATGCTGCCAAACAATGAAATCCTCGAACGGATCACTGAGGAATAACATGGCTTCCGTAAGGAATATTAATACATTACAGATCTGCTGATTGCTCATCAGTTTTAAATGAAGGCTGCCAATACAGAACTAGCCGTGGATGTAGTTTATCTTGACTTTTCCAAAGTCTTTGATAGGGTTGATTATACCACGCTGCCACAGAAGTTCAACATTTATGGTCTTAATTCACGTTTACTCACGTGACTTGAGGATTACCTGAATGAACTTGGGTTCAACGTCAAGGTAGATGGACAGTTGTCAGAGTTGTTCGCAGCCAACAGCGGCACTTCACAAAATCAGTCTTATGACTTCCGTTATTCATTCTTTTGGTTCTTAAACTGCTCAATGTAGTCAAGTCGTAGATGTTACTCAACGCCGATGATCCAGAGCTCGGGAGAAGTCTAGAGTCTCCGGAAGATGTGGTGACTTTACAAGACAAATTTAACTGCCTAACTCAGTGGTCCATAGAAAATAAATTACCGTTCAATGTCAGCAAGCGTAAAGTAATGTATGTTCTCCACCAAACCTGTACTGACTATTAGCTTGGCAACAAAAGCTGCTTCTTTGAGCTGCCAAAGAAGCCTAGGGACCACAGTGGCAGACAGTTTGAGTTTGTCTACAAATTGTGCCGCCATGCCTAAAAGCCATAAATAGCCCTGAGCCTTCTAAGAAAAACTGGTGAAATCAACCACTTTGAAGTGTTGTCCAATACGTTCTTCTGCATAACCTTCCCACATCTGGAGACGAGCGTACTTACTTCTCGTTCTTATCTTGAAAGGGTTTGGCACTTATTGAAAGTGTTCAAGGACTTGCCAATAAAGGAGTTATGTAGCTAAGGAAACCCCTACTCGGTAAGACGCGTAGAAGTAGGTCGATTCTCAGTGAATTACAGACACTTCAGGAGAGGAGTAATCGTTGTTCACGAGGTACTCCACACCCCGAATCATCCACTGGCAGAAATTCTTCCACTAAACATGGGTGAAGGTTTAAGACTTCACTCCTTAAAACTGAGTAAAGAAATGGGCAGATTAGTTTACAGGCAGAACTGCTTCACTTTTAGGATCTGTTCACACTGGGACACATTGCCTAACTGTGTCGTCACAGCTGAATCGGTTGATAGTTTTATTTTACTCAACTGGTGCCGACGTGAAACAAGCTTTAATACAAGTTTTGATACCGTCATCTAACCCAGTCCTACATACCTGACGGATGTTGTTATAGTACTGTTTGATGATAGGATGCCAGCCAGTAGTTTCATTGAAGTTTCGCTTCATTTATTCCGATTCATCTTTTCTTCACACCTATACACCGCCCAATACAATTTTTCATCGACCTAACCGGGGACAGGAACGTAAAAGCGAAGATCTTTCTCCCTCCTGTAACAACATGTGAACCTACAACCTTGTTGTATACATTGTAAGCTTCCTGTAATAGTGATAGGCATTCTAGCTTTGATTCTCAGCTACGTCTGATCCACTATGTTATAGGCTGCTGAAGTGAACTCTGTTGGTCAATGGAAGATGAAACACCGCTGTTGAGTTCTGTACAATTACACACTTTCCATACGTCTGCACAACCAAGATACTTCTCTTTATGAAAACAGCCTGCATAGTCACTAACTTATGCTGAATTTCAATGAAAGTTCATTCAATTAACATTAAAACAAGTAGAACAAAAAGTAAAGCTATCGTACAAGAAAATAAGGTTACAATAAACGTGTCTATATATTTTCTTATTGCACTGACGCATGAGTGCATGTGAATGCATTTTACTCGAAGGAACTGTAATTCTTGATGGCAAGTTACACTATAGCTTATGCACACAGATTCCATAAAGATGCTTTTCCTAGTCATTGGTAGGAAAACGAATGGAAATTGTTGTTACCGTGGCATGTTGTTGAGAAGCCATAACTACTGAGTTGTTTAACAGAAGCCAGCTCTCGTTGTTTCTGCTCCGGACTAGCTGAAACATACTAAGGTGAAGGGGCTGAGTAATGCGACTCAGATGGAGCATAAATCTCGTGCTAATCACTGAAACCATGTTACACTAACATTCGGGCAACATCTGCTAGCCCGACCCGGTTTGCGTAGGCTGTGAAAGTCGAAATTCCACTAAATCTTTTGGCTCCAGCTTCCGTTAACTGATACATACTTTCATGATAATGTGTGGTATAGGTTTGATGGTCGAACTTTCAGTTACCTTTGACGTTGGTTACTTTTCATGAGTGCTGTTCGTTTTGATAAGAATGTAAAAGTAGGCAGAACTGAGATGCATCAAGTGAATTGGTAAATGCCGTAATAATGACCGTGTAATGCATAAGTGTATTGGGTGATTCAACAAAGACCGTGGCCTGTTCAGGGACTCTGTGGGCAGTCCGAACTGCGTGACCACTACCCGCAAGTACTTGTGTGTGCACACCTCTGACTTCTGTTGTGACTTGCGTTAAAGAAGTACCGTATGAAATCAGCCAGGTATTGCTGACGTACAAGAATATGGTACGAAGTTGTTTACTTGAATCAAAGCAAGCGGTAGTGCAGGACGAACTCTGTGAACAAACCGAACATGCTTCGTTACTTGTCTTGGGTTTAAAACTGGGGCGTATATTCCACGTGCTGGCAAACACTACACATTGTATGTCCTGCCAAGTTAAGTCAAACCAGTAACACGCTACATAGATCAAGATAGGTGAATTGTCAGCTTTTTACATACATATTCATCAAATAGAGAACAGTTAACTAGAAGTGTATCAATCATAAAACAATAATAACAGTATTAATAAGATATAAGGAAAGTTATGAAACTGTCATACTCGATATCGATTGTGGAAAATCTATTGATTCAACTCTTGACTAATTCATTACTTGGATTGTTTCAACGATTCGAATAGCCCCATGAGTTCATTGGAAGTAAAAAGGTGTTTTGGCGAACAGTCTGTTTTCGGTTATTCATCATCGGGCCAATTACATAACATTTTATATTATCATGGTTGTCAAGTGATCAAAATCAAAAGCAATTAGTCACACAATTACATCACAAGATTGTGAATTGGAGGGCAATTAGGTGACAAAATTGACCACCGGGGATGTCGAGTCAGTCACGGGAGGCCATGGTAACCGTAGGGCCTGTACAAATTTCTTCTGAGCGCACAACTGTGGGTTGCGCAACCGAATTCCGATCGCTTCCGCGGTGGCCAGAATACGAAATTTGACCCCTCTGGATTGACGACTGGGCAAGCGGTAAATGTGGGCCTACCCGAAGACACGCCCAAACAGCTGATGTTAACGTACACACAGAATGTACAGTTTCAGATTGATGGGAAAAGATACCGTCAGAACGACGGCGTTGCGATGAGGTCATCGTTAGGCCCACTGTTGGCAGATATCTTCATGACAATGTTAGAAAGAACTACGCTGCGGGGACTTGTTGTCAATAGCACTCTCTACAAGAGGTACGTAGACGATATCATCTGTGTAGTTGACGAGAATGTGGATCTGGATAGCCTGCTTGCTGAGGCGAACACAGCACACCCTAATCTCAACTTTACACTTGAGGCCGAGAAAGATGGACGAAGCAAGGTCCCGGGTCTGCTAAGACTATTGCCACCTGTCTAAGAAACCTCAATGCTGTGTGTCACGAAACAAATGGCCACCAATTTGTCTGTATCCTGGAAACTTTGTCTCATTTCCAGAACCTCTTCAGGTTGTAAGATATGCACGCCAAATTTGTTACGAATGAAGTCAACCAGCTTGGGCGTCGTATTTAACATGTAATCCATCAATCAACATCTTCATGTTCCTCAGCGTTCCCATTTTCAGTCATTTGTCTCTAT
>JTDE01000591.1:66747-98797 GCA_014338405.1 Paragonimus skrjabini miyazakii
TGGCTTCAACCTGGTTGTGGACAAGGATATGAAAAGCTGAACAAACTAATATAATCATCAATACACCGTTTCAGAAATGAACAGTCTCAACAGCCGTTTCATTCTTACTTCGTAAGAAAACCACTTCTTCTAACTTCTTTATGATACTCTCGGGAAGATAACTTTGTAAACTCTTCAGGTAGTGGTTCCCCGAAATGAAATTTGAAGGAACCAACAGTATAGTTTAAGATGTCTTAGGCAGGAACACTTCAACCGTCTCTCATTTGTTACTGTAACGTTTTCAATCATATGCCCCCCTATCAGTTTCGGGTTCCTATCAAGTCTAAAAATACATACTAACATTCTCTCCAGCCCCCGTAACTGCTCACGACCATTTGAACTATTGTTCACATCTTGTTACCTCAGCTGAAAGCTTGCTCTCGACTGTTGATCATTCTGACTTCGTTTATCACGTCCGCATTCGTTGCGACCGTTGTCATATCTGCCTGGTATCGATCGACTGCATCAGTTTCGCTGTAGTAATGCATGAGATGCGGACGAAGTATCGATGCACAAGACATCTTACTCTATACTATTAGCTTTCTTTAAATCTATTTCGGAGAGCCACCGTTTCAAATCCTGTTTTAACTGACAATGAGCTGCTCGGATAACTGGGATAGTGTAGTTACTTGTTGCTCACAGCGTACCTAATGGACAGTTGATGAGACTGTTTCTAAACCCAAGCCGTACTGTAACATGATCAGTTGTAAGAGTGATATCTACGGGCCGTGGTACTTTCTAATGATGCAGAAGGAGAAATTAGTGGCGAATAGCGTAACGTGCTCGCGTCATACTGCAACCAATCCATGCGTCTACACGGAATAAGAGATGCTAAATTTGTCTGCTAGACATTTATTCCTTTTCTGGTCAGTTAACGTTGTCTTCTGCGCACGAAGGATCACTTTTTGATATTGTTCATCCATATATCTGTACAAACGTTATCCGGAACAAATTTGACTTCGTGGAAATCGAGTTGATTGCAACTGCATGTCGAAAGAATCAGTATACTCGAGTTTGTTTTGTTAGGGCTCCTCCTTAGTGCATATTCCTACCACGGCCTGGACTAAAACCCCAGCCACGTCTCCATGCTGCAACCGTGTTGACCGCTGCACCGGTGACCTCATATTAGACATGACCGAATCATCACACGTAAACCGCCAGCCACAGTCGCTAGTTGGCAGTGATCAGACTGTTCGATCGCCTTAAAAGACACAACGACTATCCTGTAGACTCCAGTCGGTGACCTTATGATCAAGACCTCTCTTCAGTTTGAAATCATCGAAACCGTTAACTTGATGAGCTACAATTTGATAGCTGGCTGGTGGCGGTCGTTCTTAGTATGAAATCAATAGGACAGTAGTCAACAGTGTTGCGTTATGACAACGAATCTAGAAGTTTTATTTCGACCGTTTCAATTATGTGCATTGGTTACTCGCTATAACAAGAGCGAAACTTTGGTTTAGTTCCCTTGTACGAAGTAGAATGACTGGAATACATATGAGAATGTAACAGTTATGATCGATTTTGTGCTATATCCAATGCACATGAGAAATCAAAATCCCGCATTACTCAACAATAGTGAAAATCAAGTTGACATGGTTACATAGATTGAATGCTGTTTACTGCGCTACGAGTTTTGTCTCTAAGTTTGGCATCAATCTTACAAAAGTTAGTTGAAATGTTATCCACCTGATACAAAATATAAATTGAACATCACGCTAAATTTACCGTAGCTCTCGCGACTCCACAAACTTTTCAGGCAGCCCCTTCCGCAAAGAAGCACTAGACTTGAGTTCCACTCTCAGTACCACCGATCAGTAATAATAGTTGCAGTAGTATTGGGAGGAAATATCGAATCTACCGTTTCTGCTGTAACATACAAGCCGACTGTCTTCACTGTGGTTGTCTCTTACGCCTGTGGATCAATGTGGGGTCCATGTGGAGACACCGGAGGACAGCGCTCTTCCGAAGTAGGGGGTTCCCGCAACAGTCCTATAAAAGGAAACAACACAAACAAGCATGAGCCAAAGGCTCAGTTAGACATGCACACGACTTACCTAGACGAAAACTAACACGGCGCCGACAACACAGCAGCGTGTCCTGTTACACAATTCAAATTCAACCTGTACGACCTGCTGGTTTCGACCGCACATTATACTGCAGTTCGAAAGGGGCCGACAGGAAAGTCTATGGGAATGCGACAGCTACCAGCAATAGTGAGTGATGGTCAATGTACATGAAAACGGAAGTTCCCTACTATCCACCAGTAATCAAAATACCGCTCAACAATTCAATGATTTCTGTGATTTCAACTTGGAGAGAAGTCCTAGTCGAGGAGTCATCGACTGGAGTTAACGTACAGTAACTGTATCTCCTCTCGAGGCGATCAGACAACCTAATCATTGCTCACAAGCGGAAGTGGTTGGGCGTTCACACGCGATGATAATTCGGTCTCGCCTAATGTGAGGTCAATGGCTCAGTGGTAAACACGGTTGCCTCATGAACAGCGTGTCCGTCGTTCAAGTCCCGGCAGTGCCGATGATATGCAGTACTGATTAGCTCTTATGGGAGCGAAACTCGAGTCTAGTGCCTCTTTTCGAAATGGACTGACTGGAAAGTCTATGGGAATACAACAGATAAGATCAATTTATGGCAGTGTTCAAGACTTTTGAAAACTGAAATTCCCCACTACTCATCAGTGATCAAACACATCTTTAAAATGCAAGCAGTAATGTACAGCTGCATAAGTTGACTTCGTATTTTAATTTTTCCTGTTCGTTTTCCAAAAAAACACGACAGAATCTTTCCAGATATAAACTGTAAGGTTACCGAATTGACACTATGTTGGTTGGTAGAAGAAAAAAACGAATTAGAACAATGTATGCTTAAAATATTAAAACGAAATGCTAAGCGGCTTGCCGGAATTGTGCTTCAATCTTTAGTCCGGAGCTAAATGTGGAACAGACAATTTCGCTGCAGAACACTTCTTTGGACCAGTTGGAGGCTGTGATCCTTTGTCATTAGTGAGCTGACCAAGTGCTGATTGAAGCAAAGGCTGACGCTGGGTCCGGTCACATCATTCGGTTATAAACTTTCCAAACTTATCGTAGCCCAGTGTGAGTTAGCGAACTGGTCAGAAAATTGTCCCTATTTCACGGATGTCCACGCGACTGCGTATGAGCTCTCCTTGTACTGTTTGATCGACTCGCTTGAACGACAGTCTGTGATTCTGTGTATCACCATGTACGTCGTCGCCTAGCTTGATAAACATCCCCTTTGATGTTTCATTACCTTGTGATTCAATACGCATAGGTACTTGGGCACCATTTCACATGCTCTCTACTCAGCAAATGGTTCATAGAGACCTTAAAAACTTGTCAAAATCATGCCGCTGTTTAAATTCATAGCTCTGGCTGTATGAGTGTGTTCGGTTAATCATCCGGGTAGCTTATGCAGTCGCTCCAATGTCCTATACTTTTCTGTTGTTCGCTGAGTCATATCACCAAAAGTGTGATGGAAGTTCATCAAGTGGGCAACTCACGGTCTAAATACATAACGCTCAAGCTTGCTGTCTAAGATATCCGTTCACCAGATGCGAACGATTCCTCAGTGTTGCAGTGGGAATAAAACGTTCGATGATTTATAAATGTATAACACTAAATCTACAGGTTGTTTAGTATCCAACTGAGTGGGATAAGCTTTAACTTGCTGGAAAACTCCAACTTACACTTACTTATTTTTTCAATCACAGTCAATTTTAAGCCGATGACTTTTAATCATATTTATTTCGGCACCAATGAGATTTATCGCTGAATCATGGACATACTTTAAGCTGTAAATGACAACCTTTTCTATTTAATACTTTAATGTATGAAATTGGACGCCGAAGCTTTTTCTTGGGCTCACAGTAACTTTTGGTGAACGATTAGATAGAACAGTAACAACGAGGTCATAATCTAAGCCGTAACTTCCTTGTTTGTTTTCAAAAACGTCATTTGGAATCACCACGGTCCCATAACCGAAAGCATTGACTGTTCACATACGACTACTTAGTATTCTTAAACCGAGTCTGCCCACTAATTGTTTAGTTCCTCGGAAGATGTGTTCATACCGAACTCCTAGCACTACATCAGGGGTTACGATCAATCACGTCATACCTCAAAGACAATGCATAATCGGTCCTCATTGAAATGTACGGTATCAGAATCGGTCGTGACAATGACTTTGGTTGACGAATTCAAACATATACTCTAAACACCCACTGAAGACACCAAACCTCATTTTCCAACAACTCGGCACTGTGAATAACTCTGCTATGGCTAACGTTTTCTCCACCTACAATCACCGTTGTATTTTACCTACCTTTTGGTGCATTCTGAAGTATGACTGCAACACCTTCGGTAACTGGTGATTAAGTTTTTGTTATTGCACAGTCGTTTCTCAATTCTCCTCCAGTTACTGACATTTTCCTCTTGTTCTACTAAAAGCATTTTCACGCACTATTTTTTTCTTTTTCAGGCTACCTAACTCAAACTTACGTTTACAAAAGCGATTGTGAGTTTCTTCAACTTACGCGCTTTGTATAAATTCTATGACTCCAACGATTGCTCTTAAAGTAACAGCGACAGGCAGTTAGTTTTCTCTTATAGGGATTTTAATTTCCTGACAGTGCATTGTGGAAAAACAATTTATAGTTTCCAACCTTGGTATTTCTCCAGGGCATGCGTATACGAATGCGTTACTTTCAATAGTTGGTAACTGGCATTTAGCTGACCGGATGTACATTTACAAGACAGGAAGTCTGGCTACTGTATACAACCATTGTGCCAGTTCTCACAAATGAAGCCAGGGCAGCATCTACTGTGACGTTACCATTTGTACAACCGTCAATGTTGACCTTAACTTGACCTCGTAATCGTAAGTGACTTTCCGCTAGAAGATTGTATACTACACATCATTTATTCTTATGGAACTAGTTGTTAGAAGGAGCGGATTGGTCGAATTACGTTCATAAAACAGTATACTGACCGAATGCTATAGGATCAAATAAGAACCCTTGCCAGTTCCGGATTCATGCCTTTTTCGTTTGGCGTCGCCCATATTTCTATACTACCTTTCCAGATCTCATTGTGTTTACGTTGTGGATGTGTTCAATTCTCACCAACTGATGTGTTAACTGGGGTCGATTTTTACCAACGATCAAATTAGGTGTTTAATGATCAGCCCCCAGATCTTTGATTTGAACAGCTGAACACTGTGGCAGTGTGCTGAATAATCTCGAGCCCCCCAGGTTTTCTAAAATTTTGTCCCATATAAATCTCTTAAATTTGTTTTCAGAAACCTGTGTTTCGAACAAGAATGTTATCTACACGAGTTGACGGTCGAATACGTATCGGCATATGTATATACAGTTCAAATAATTGAAAATCCCCGCAGAAATCATTAAGAACAATTTTGGTTTCAGCGAACAGAACTGTTTTCGATCAATTCTCATCTTAGTCTCGTACAATTATATATCAAGAAGCAGTAAGGGAAATTATTAATCAAAAATAGTACGAGGGTAAAACAATTGGGTAAAACACAAACACGACTTCGTGTGGTTATAATCACAAGGCAGGTAAGTTTTAGGAAGTCAGTATTAATTGGGGTGAGTTGGGGGGGGTGTGCTGGATCAAATTGTCGCATGCGTTGACTGCAGGTGTTTGGCCACGGTAATCCTAAAGTGTGAACGAACTGTTTTTGAACACACAAATCCGGCTGACGTAATCCGATTGCGACCTCCTCGGCTATAGACAGGATGCGCCACTTGATCTTTCGTGACGCAGAAGCGAGGGCACGGTAGACGATGCGAAACGCCTTATCTGTGTCTGTGTGTCGGTCACAGTCAACTAGGTGGGCCAGAATGGATGAGTAAACGTTTTTTGTTGTTCCGGAGCGAAGCCACGCCGGGCAGTGTTCACGAATTCGTTCTGATAAATGCCTAGTGGTGCGACCAATATACGCTGAACCACAGTAACAGGCAAATAAATAAATCAAAATGAGGCAGCATTGTTAGGCATATTATCCTTCAGCTCAGTTTTGTGGGACCACTAGTTCATAGATTGTAACAGTTTGGATGCCACAAAACTATTGTTGAATATCTTTATAATTCTCTGTGCCATCTTTATCTCCCATCTATACTATACGAAAATGGATGAAGTAAAGCATGATATTTGAACAGTTGAATATTCTTTTCCCAAATACAACAATTCGCTTTTAGATTAGACAGTTATTATTGGCTACCAAGGCTTGTCGTAATCCGCGCATTTTAGGTAAAACCATGACGTTCCAATACTGGATATCAAGACCATGCGATTCACTGATTAAATTTCATTCTTGATAAATGGATTGAGAATAACACAACGTTATGAGCAAGCTGTAATACTCTACGTTTCAACCACCTCGGGTGACCTTTCTCTTGTTACACGTTCTTTCGCACATGCGCTTGTTTACCGTCGTTTGCTATCGATGGACGCTTCGTCTGTGCACGCTCTCGCAGATGTTTCCCATGTAGGTCACTAGTGTTCCATTGGGTACATTTGTTTTCCCAGAAAGGTCGATAAGTTGCACACAATGTTTATAGACAGAAAACATTTGTGAGGAAATGGAGGGAAGTAGCTGAACGCGCACAAACAATTCATTGATTCATGAACAGTTGAAGTCTACATTCACAAATGGGCTTTGTGTATAAATACTGGAGAATTACGTGTAGTACACAGACGATTAAGCCAAGTTGTGTTCTTTTACATATCTGAACATGACAGTGTTGTGGTGCTGGTCAAGTTGTGAGATACTAACCTTGTTTGCTTTGGTCCACTCAATCAAATAACTACATTGAAATCGTGATGATTTTAAGTAGTCCATTTATGCAGACGTTGTGCGTGTTATAGCTCCAATTGTGTTATTTAGTCACCTCCTACAATGTCCATTTTTACAGGGGAATATTTATCAGAGAAAGCGGTTTTCAACAAAATGTCAACAGTAAAGGCATTACCTGACTGACACTACTGCCACATTGCTTACCTAGCATTCACTCAACTAGTTTCATTAGTAATCCATCAAGTAATCATTTGTAACTTATGTAAGCATTCCACGGTAATTCGTGCATATTGATTTATTGCGTTCCCTCAGCCTTAGAACCTAGGTCTGGATGAACAGTGAATGATTTTCTGACGACTGCTTTATCTGATGCCGTGAACATGCACAGGGCTAATCTTTGTTTCTTACATATTGGCCAAAACTGAGCAAAAACATAAAAGTAAATATTTGTCTGCAGAAGTCGATTGTGGCTTTTCTATTGATTTTTAACTACTTCGATTTTCAATGATATACTCTGCAGATTCACTTGGCAACTAGTTGTTGCACCCGGGAATTCATGTAGTATACCGACTAAACAAACATATGACAGTGTGGGCCTCATCCTTAAAATTAATCAAGCAAGCGATTCGCCAATGTTGTGAATAGTGCTGAACATAGTATTGCGAGTTAGTAGCCTGGGTGTTAAGTTTTTCGCTGTTTTGGATTCGGGTCGCAAACGGTTACCTGTGAAAAATTAACGACCAGGAGATCAAGCAACTGGCTATTGGTTGACACAAACAAAAGAATATTTAAGGGGGACTTAATTTATTTGTGACTCACGTTCTCTCTGTCTGTTTTTTAACGATTAACTCTGCGTAGATTGATAACCTACCAATTCGAGATGACCAGATCATTCAAAATCTCATTCGTCAAATTGCCATCTGATCACATCATTATGAATTGTAATACCTGCCGTTCTTTTGTGGACTGCACTGTCGGATTCACGTCCGCGCAACTCTGACTCAGTGAACTTTCTGACGTCTGTTCCAATCGTATTGCTCCAGATGGCCCACTTCAAAGCTACTAAAAGTTTGAACTACTTTCGAATCCAGGATTATCAAAACGAACGGCAAGCTGCCTCACGATGTAAACGCTAGTAATAGATGTTTCTCTTTCCTGAAAAGATCCGGTTAACACAGATATCTCAGTACCACAACCGTTAAACTTCGGACAGTTGCATCTTCAGTAATACTTCTGTCTACATTTACTTGGTTGTTTGATAGACAAATAATATGCCATCAGCCAATAAAAAATTTCCTCAGTTTATACAAGAACCTCTCATTCAAGAAAAATACTTTGTACTTAGCGTGTAAAATCCAAGTCGTAGGCTGGTTTCCCTCAGTCATCAGAAATTATATAAAGTGTTCTGCATCGATGGTACACCTCTCTTTATATGAGTTATAAATAAATACCAGATGGGAGTAGAAGCAGATTCCTAGTTGGGCGTATACTTCCTTTTGGCAGTGAAATATTTTGTTCATAAGTTTATATTCCGGACAAAGAAATCTGAACGTTGTGAACTTTACAAAACTGAGTAAATTTGTTAACCTAAGAGTCATTCCCGATTAATTTCGTTTGTAAAAAACTACCAAACAAATTTGGCCTTTCAATTTTGGTTAACATAGTGGTAAAACTGGAAATCAAATGAATGACATATGGTTTAGGTCTAACAGTGTATACAAGCTACTATTCTTGTCCAACTCATTAAAAGTTTTGAACGTCCGGTGGGTGTACATGCACAAATACATCATTAACGAAGTATGACTTGTCAATCTAGAGAAAAGTTTATCAAAGTATCTTTCCATAATTTAAACGCGGTCGACTAACAAACGTGTAAAACAAGGAGTAAACGGCTGAATCGTTATACACTATTTTACGTGTATAATTCGATTAGACATATTCAAAATGTATATAGGGTCAGAATTTCATCATGACAGTGACTAAAACGGGTAGTCAAGTCGAAGTCCAAAGTGCCGCTAAACATGCAAATCACTGGATCCACCGATTCCTAGAATTAATCATTGACAACTCTCAGTCAGCCGTCTGTTAGGATGTTTTATTTTAGTTGTATCTTGAAGCATAACAGGAAACTTAGTTGAATAGTCCCCGACTAGTTGGAAATAAGACCGCAGGGGAGGGAAATTAACTGTGACACATGTATCATGTAAATGTATGTTTTCGGATAGTTACGGGGTTTTACTTGTCTTGTAAGCAATGTTCACACAACAGTCAGCTACCGTGCAAACGTAAGACTTAGCTCAGTTTGAGTTTTCACAACAGTGATTCACCGATTATCCTTAATTCACAATTGGTCAGTACATTCAATTAACCGCCATATTCGAGGTAGATGTTAAGTGTGTAACGGTCCTTCAAGACTCAGGGACAAACGCGAGTCTTAGTTTTAAATATACTCACAAGTACTATCGTTTTACTTTGTCAGTCCTCGGGTATTCATCATATGCCATTGAACTGGTAAACCGAACCAGGAATAACAAACTAGCCTTCTCACTACTTCATAACCTGATGTTTTAAATTGTTGTTAATTGACTTGTTAGAAGTGTGTACTTATTAGGTACTTGCGTCCTAGAAGCCGCCTCCGAATATCGTGCTATTTACCGGTAATTCTGTTTAACGCCTTGCAAGCCTAAAATGAAGATCCACTAGTGGTACTCTTATAAATATGATCATTAAGCTTAACTAAGAAGGTTTGCATGGTGCAATAAGTGCCCCAGTTTGAAGAAAGCTTACTTTGTCCTCAGATGGGAATTCAAGGTCGTTTGTCACTCTTCTGCCATTCATAACATAACTTCAGCAATTAACCTCTTGATTTTCATTTTTAAATGGAAACTGAATGTACTCTTCTGGTCTCAGAATAATTCACCGCTTTTTGAAACAAAAAAATGCGCGCAAAATACAGAGTACTACAGAGAGTACTTCTTGTAATACTTACATGGCCAAACTAGTTATTGTCACAAAAACTCAATTACCAACTGCACTAATTTGGTGTTAAAAATCTTGTCAGGAACGATGTTTATAGCAACTCATCCTACGAGTCGAGGTTGCACCCATTGGACCGATTAGTTCGATTCACAACACAATATTTGCGTATTCCAATCGTGTTAAAATGACATTCGTAAGATTACTCCAAGCGGGGATGAAACTGTTCCTGGTGAAAATAAAGACATGTAGGCGAACATGTGTTTTTGGTAATTCATCTTTAAGCCGGTACAATTATTCAAGGAGTTAATAGAGTTATATCAAGGTCAAAGGCGACAATCCCGCAGAATAGCTGACAAATAGGCTCAACCAGACAATCAGCATGACCTATACTACAGCGGAACTACGTCTTCAATTCTCCACATCCCCAATTCTCAGGTTTATAACAATTATGGACTGACAGTTCAGACCTCATCTATGTGTATCTACTCAGCTACTTGTTCCTGTGAAGCAGGTTATATTGGTCGAACGTCAAGACAACTTTCGAAACGAATCCAGGAACACCATCCACGGAGGCTGAGGTAAGAGGAATCACGATCGGTCAACAGTGCAGTCCTCTGGCATCAGGTGAAAACTGATGAGGCCTTTAGTGGTATATCACGTGCCAGGCAACCCACCGATAGCTGTCGGAATTAGAACACTGTGTACTGCCGAGGCCATTGGAATCACGCTGGTTCACCCGGTATTATGTCATCAAAAACGGTTTGTTCAGTCGCTGCACCTACCATGGCCACAAATCTATCGGATTGATGGTCAACCTGTGCGGTCAAACCAAAGGATAAACGTGACGTAACCGACCAATCAAACCATCGCCAACTGACTGACCAGTAACCTAGTTTCTTTGTAATAAGTTTGATCGATATCTCGATCTAACTCTATTAACTCCTTATATCATTTTACCGATATGAAGATGGATTGTCGAAAACATGTTCGCCTATGTCTTTATTCTCATTTTTGTAATGGGCATATTTAAAATGTTCTCGGCAAACTGTCATCTTGATGGTAAACCCCTTTATCATGGCTGTTGACTACTTTCTCTAGTAACTTCGTGATTAAGAAGATATTGAATGCACTGTAATTGAGTTGGGCAAAGAACAAAAGAAAAGACTGCAGCCAGTTATGTCATCTGAATTCACGCAGACTGAGATCAGTATAAAAAATTTAGCTCAGAAACATCGCTATTTGGAGGATGATCTGAGCACTGGTTTTGTAAAATGATTTGAAGTGATGGGAGCTCAAAAACATCCTCCGAGAATTCCCATCTGTCATGAAGTTGTTTTGAAGCATGTGAAACGAAGTGAAATTGTTCGACGACGAGCCATCATAAAAGGTAAGAAAAAATATATTCACAAGTTATTGTATTCACATTCTCTACACGGAAGAGGGAAGTACGAAATGCGTGTATACGTTTTTGTCCCTGTGGTGCCACGATGATAAACTTTATTGAATACGTCGTGAGTGTGTACGTTGAAGCAGCACAGCCTACAAGCATACACACATGTATACAGTTACTCGGTCATTGTGTACAAGTGTTGTGACCGCAAAAGACGCTTGGCCTGAGAGTTCGTTTATTGCACAAACGTCCGTATACGTGATGTCAAAAATCAAACCACAAACGCGTATACTCATTTACAAGTTAAATATGCATTCACATCCATCATTGTCATTCCCCTTGGTGGGACTTCTGCCGAGCGCGTGCACACTATTTCGATAGTCTTTCCTTGTCCTCCGTCTTCCTGGCATTCGCAGCTTGCCCTTTTGTTCCTGAACGTTGCCTGTGGGTAACATACTACTTGTGAGTAGTATATTACTCACAACGAAACTGCCTGTCATACAACACAAGTAGTTTCGGTCAAGAAAACCTTAGCGCCGCTTGCCCATCTAATCTGCTCCTAGTAGCCACTGGGTTGCCCACTTTTCTGACAAGCCGTGCACTTAGAATCAGTCAATTTGTTTCGGATAGAACTTCAGTCTGCACAGTAGCTTGCCCGCCTGAAATTGGAAATGAAATGAACGACCTATTAATTGCACCGTCCAAGATATCGCGAACAGATCACAAGGCTTGTGAAAAGTTTGCGGGTTAGGATTATTTTTGTCTTGATATAAAATTACAGCTGAAATGCCCCTGTAAAACCCTTGATAGAACTCATAACTTGAGAGCGGATGGTTTTACAATCCGCTTACATATTTTGAATGGACCGTAAAGAATATCAGGACTAACTCATTAAATGTTCTCACGGATTTTGTTGCTTCCAGTACGCTACCAGCTGGACTAAAATCCCGGAACTCATTTGAAACGTAAATCTGATTGAAAGATGGGATAGAATTATGCTACTGAATTCAGCCATTAGTTCGCAATTGAAAACACCCCTAACTCTGACTTTATCTCACATTATAAATAACGACTGTAGATATGCAACAAGAAATTATGGTTGATAAATTTCATTCACCATTTACGATTGATCGTAGAATTTTCATCCAGTTCTTGGTGTTGTTTCTCTAAAAGGAGCTTTCTAAAATATTCACAGGAATATAAAATCATCGTGCAGTTTTTTGTAGTATTCTGGTCAAAACAGTGGCAGATAACATTTTAACGAAATTCAGCTTAATTAATGAGGCTTTCATTAGCTGTTTTGAGACCACTATTTACAAATGTTCTGTAATCAAAAATCTGAAATTCAACTATCCTTTTTACGAATGCCACCATAGTCATAAACTTATGTATTCGAAAGTTTTTGAGATCGATTAGTAATTCATAACTTCAGAACGAAGTTTAAACAATCGGCACCTTTTCTGTATTGATAACGTTTCTCTTCGGACAAAGAAAATTCGTCAGACCAGTATAGCTAGCTAGAAATCTGGTGACACTTAGAGTAAAGTAGAAGCTTTCTGCTAAATAAATATCATAGGTTAACATGGGGGTAGTTAGTTGCCAGTTCTGTCCGGCAGTGATATATGATGGGCAGCATGTAGAAAGAAGTCAGAAATGAACTCTATACAATCAACTAAAGAGATCAATTAAAGTGTCTAATTTGCAAGTTGTGAGGCAAGTTTGGTAAGCTATAACAGACCCGGCTGCGAAAAATCTGGAATTCCACTGAAGTCAATTCAAGGACTAAAGCCGCATATCCAAACGTGGCAGGCACTCTATCACCTGAACTACAAAGTCACGTCAGCCAATTCCATTCCAGCTGGAACCCAGATTTTCTCAACTGGGTCCCCTCTAAACAACCGAAGTCCTTTGGTTTTCTGGAATACGAAAACAAGAACCATGACCTAAATCCTCTGAGACTGTGGTTTTGTCCAGTCCGTATTACAATTCCGTTTTCATCCACCTACGGTTAACACCTCTCTACATGTGGTGATGATAAAACGGAATCCACAGGATGGGCAATTGTAGAGAGTATGAAGTTCGAATAACAGTAAGTTAACTGACATGAAAATTGCAATCGGCTGAGACTGAATTGGTCAGTTTGCCATATGTTTTGTACATTTGTCCGTGTCTGATGGAATGTTTAGACCACTTTCACAATTCTGTTTGCGTTGATCCCACTGACCATGTAGTTCGTTGCCAAAATTTATTGTTAAATTTTCATTCATCAGCTTTACATACTGGGTTGTTTTCCCATCTGGCTAAGATCGATGCTGATTTCAGATCGGTCTGCATCTTTTTTCGAAAATGACGGATTGATCAGCTGATCGACAGAATGAATCTGCGTGCGCGCCTTCTTGTCCGTTCAGGCAGACACGCCTGATCCCAGTAGTTTGTTCATCCATCTATTTGTGCTGGAACAGATGTATGCGTGTGCGTTCACCTCCACGCTTGCGACTTGGATCAACGTAAACAGTACTGGAACGAAATAGCGAACACCACACTGATTTGTGTTGATTACATGGACACGTGTTACCATTTTGTGCCTATTCATGGCTACTGTCGTATTTAAATCGATACTTAGCGTTCTATCTGTATCAGCTTTATAGGCGAAATTATAACTAGCTAGGAGTGGAAGTCGGGAATAAAAAGATGCTTCTCTGATTGTTGCTCGGATGCACAAAACGACACAGCCTCTCAGTCTTCGAATAATGCTTGCTTGTTAAATGTGTATTTGCCGATTACAAAAAAATACATTTTAATGTCGACCAGGTTACTTAAATTCCTACATTCACAGAATACGTAGGGTTACCGCTGATAAAATCTACAGTCTATCTCTAGGCGGAGAAATTTGTATGTCAGTTTTAGTTACATAGATATTCCGTTTACGATTAGTGAACAAAACACCTCGTAGGCCTTACACAGTGGTCACGGACCTTACTCTGTTGAGTTGTGTAGACGGTTACTGCCCACCATACTAAGAGTCTCCGCGATCACACAGCGTGTTAGGTGCAAACCTCATTCAGCATGGTAACTGGCAGATACAGATAACTTATCGGCGTATAGACTATTGATAGTTCTTCAAGACAATCACATCAATATCGTCCCAATACAATGCAGGGTCACATGTTAGCGGGCATTCCAGTTGGGTTAGATCAACGAACGTTCACAGTGCACGCCTGAGACAGCTGTATTCACCTTCTGTTTGAGTGGCGTCTCCCTACTATATTTTACCAGTATGTCCTAGTTACCGTGATTCATTGATGCTTGCTGACCCGACTAAATCAGTTGGCCTGTTAGTGTAAACCCTTACAATACGGGGAATTTAATGTATTGTATATCTCCATCGTCTTTTCTACTCGGCTAGTATGACAAATATGGTTTGAATAATACTGGAGTTGTTGAACGGTGATAATGTAACCCTTCTGAGTAACTTAAGATTATGCTGAACCACGCAATAATTTATCTTAAAATAGAATTGTTATGAACTAGTTACTGATCAGTTTTCTTTTACGATTTCCCTTCAGTTTCTGCGACAGACTGTGATTATAGGTTATTCATTTACTTGTGTACTTCTGTCTAAGACAGGTTGCCTGCTTACACAAAACTGCTCGTCACTTGTCACATATGGTTAGCCTTGTGTTCAGTAACCTTTTAAACAAAGTTTATTGCCTGGCCTTCCATAACATGCATTGGATAATTAAAACATCATCTCTCATAAAATGTAAGTAAAATAACTCCATTTGGCAACCAGTGATGTTCACTTTTACGTAATCACTTTTTCTATTCTACTCTTTCTCAGTCATTAGGCTTGTGTGTAGATATCCACCTGCAAAACATACGTGATACAAACAGTTGTCCAACAATCGATACACGTTTAATGGGCTACCTGTTTTAGTAATAAAATTGGTAAACATTTTTATTTTGAACGGTTTGCCCCAAAGCACAATACACACATGAGAAAAAAATGAACATTTCAACTGACGAACTGTAGTTTCATGCCAAAGAGCCTATGGGAAGCAGACAACCACAAATTTATTGAAGAGCAGAGCTGACGTTGTATAGCTCACTGAAGTTAACAACAAACCGCAAACTACCAACACTGATAAACGACGAAGTAATCAGTTAACCGCAGCACTCAGTAAATGACCAATAAACACATTACATCCAGTTAATCTATAGATCAACAGCATTGTCCATCTTTTAACCTACAGTCAATCAGTCCACATTTATCACATCTAGCTGCTACTATAACTAATGTTGAAGCTGTTATATTAGCCGCGTGAAAATGAAGAAGCGACAGGCGTACACTCAAATCAAGAAGCATGTGCCAATATAGCAGAAAACAGGTAAAGGCGTGTCAGTCTAAAAAACAAGGGATAAAAGTTTATAATGACTACTATGTGGTTTCCCGGAATAACTGTGAGCATATCTGTCTGCTCACTGAAACTTCGACAGCTGGACAGCAGATTCCTTACTGTACTGCAAGTAATTTTCACGACTTTATATTCATGTATTTAGCCAATAGTCCCAGGAATATGTTATTTCAGACGCCTATCTAACATAATTATCGCTGCGCACGTCTATCTGATTTCCCCATCTAGGAATTACTTCTTGTGAGACATCGTCTGTGCACATAATGTGGTTGCATTTTCATGTGTGGCCATAATATATGCAACGTTGTTTCGGAGAACACCATGTGATAACATCCTTTACAAGGTTCCTGAGTTGGCTAACGAAAGTGTAATAACAGAGAAGTCACACGTTTTCTCGCTTGTAAAGTAGAAATTCATTGTGAGTGGAAATTCAGAAATAAACTTTCTAAAGAGGGTGAAATTCCACCCCATCAATTTCCATCCCTGGAAATCATCACAAAATTTGGATTTTGGACAGTAAAATACTCGCAATGGTAGGGTTTCTTTTAAAAAACTAAGTAACTCACCATTTTCTCAAACGAAGTTTCAACGTTGCTTTCAGTTTCACAGAGATGGTGATCCGAAAAATGAAGTCTACTAGAGCTACTGTAGGACCTGGGGAAATCAGGACTTTCCTCTCAGGGTTTAATGTATAACTAGAAGTGTATCATGACTGTAACTCCGTATTCCTAGAGGGTTGAAGCTTTTGTGAAGAAATCATAAATGAACCAGAGTGTTTCTCGTAGTAGTCCGACAGAGATTCGAGAAAAAGCTTTTGGAAATTTTGGAATATCTTGCTACCTTTTTGAGAAACATTAAATCTACATAGATGAAAACTGTCTAGAAATGCTTAGAGAATATGACGGTTCATTTGCAGCAACTTCTTCATATGATCTATTCATAATACTCCCACTAGCACATCACTCTGACTTCGGGACGGCATGACCAACATAGTGGAACAAACTAATTTGAAACCACACGAAGTGAAACTATGAAAAGGTCATAAAACTGGACAACTCCATATGCAGTACAGTCAAGTAATTTTGTGACTTCACATCTGCATGATGTTTCAATTAACAGGAAAAACTTGCAGGCAAAAATCAGCTATTCTTCAGTTTGATAATATTTTCCATTGACGAAAGTGACCACTTGTCATCCTGATTAAGCCGAATGAAATGGCCCAGACTAAACAAACACGGTTGTCTTTGATCTCCTAACCATCATACGGACACTTTTGTTGCACCAACTCCTCGTTAACGTGGATTTTATCCGTTTAGTCCGTGCAACTTCGAGACTATATTTTTCTACCCATTCGACAAAGATGACCGCAGTGTTGTGTTTCCTCGTAAATTAACCTTGGTTTTATACAACTAATCGAGGGACTATTCAGGACCCGGTTGTTTTTCTCCTTCCACTGTACTGACTCAATCAATATTGATCGCCTGATAACAGAAATGCTAGTTTTTAGAGACAAACCAGGTGTTTTGAAGCATTTTATCTAGTAACAACAACAAACTTTTCTACATTGTGAAACCACAAATTACTTTTCCCGTTCCGAGCATTAAGAAATATGAACAGTATATATATAATGTGATATATATATACATATATATATATATAATGTGATCAAGATTGTCACAAGGTTTCCAAGTTCTTCTTGAGTATAAAACAGCAGTTATTGATCTACGCCTCATTAGAAAACTACGTTTTTTTAAGAAACCGATTAAGATTCATCAAACATAGCTTAACTTTTCACCACGAAACCTCTGTCGAAACTTCCTCTTATGCGGTGAACGTGTTGTTGCATTTGTCACTGGCATAACACTCATAAACTCCTTATGTTGACTATCAGTCACAACCACTTGTAACCACACTTTCTTTTCCCCAGCCAAAAAAGTATTTTGTCAGATGGTATAGATCAAACCTGAAGTTAGGACAAATGATACCTGTGAACTTACCCTTCCAAGAAAGCCGTTACGAATGCTAGTGTTGGGAAATTGTCTAATCAACAGATAAACTAACCAGAGACAAAAAAGTCAATTTTAGAAGAGACTTTAGACTTTAGATTAGGCTTATTAGTAAAACAAAAATGAAGGCTAGGTTAGAATTTGGCTGTTTTTAGAATCACACAACATTTTAAATTGGAGAAGACGTGTGGTAATCAAATGCAAGAAACAACACCTTACAAACAAGGCTGGTCGCAGTATCTCAGTGGCAGCGATTCAATTTCAACAATGCTACGGTCATAGGTTCGCGCTTTGGTTACCCGGACTACTTTTGCCCAGGTCTCCACTATATTGCAATCTCCAGCATACGCACTTGAAAACGACTATCTCATTCTGAAAATTTGCTCAGCCCAACACCAAACACAGTTTGTCCTGACTTAAACTGAATGACATAAAGGTCCATATCCGGTCACATAAGAACAAACAAAGTTCGGATTTTATGCAAAATTCTTCCCAAGTAATAAAATGCCGGTCGACGGCGTTTATTCATCGGAGGCATATGAAAGATTCACAGACTAAATGATATATACATTCAGGCCTGAATAAAAAGTTAAGGTCACATATTCACCCTAGTGAAAGTGTGAACGCGTCCACAATTGTTTTGAAAGACTGGCCAAATTCTTTGCAATCCAGATGGAAGAGCTATCAAGCGAAGTACACCTTTCAGTGCTAGTCATTTACACACCCTTGGGAAAAAACCAGAGGATGATAGAGGGGTATGTAAACGAGCAAATCATCGCAACGACTGAAACATCGTCCCAATAACAAGTAATGGGGTATCAATGATAAAAACGACGTAGGAAGTCAAGCTAGTTTGACAACAGTAAACCGCCAACCGTGTTCAGCTTACAAGGAAAGTCAAATGAATTGGATAATGGTAGGGATTTTGTGTCTCTGTATGAAACTTTTGGATAACGGGACGAGAAGTACATATTAAAAGATGTTCAGCAGCCTTTGGATTCACAAACACCTCCCGTGTGACTGAATACACCTATATGTTTGCTCTCAAAAGTGACATCAGCTTTCCAGATACACTGTGTATATGCTGAGTTCGATGGTATCAGTATACAGGTGGCTAAGCAATACATCACGCACAAAATATATTAGTGTGTACTGTGTGATTCTTTTCGCTGGCTGACAATCACATGGACAGGAGATTTTAGTTTTTATCGTCATGCGGTGGTTTGAATACTATGCATTCTCGTAAAAGCCGTCTGAATGTGCTTAAAGCAATACCGGAATCTTGTCTAATCTACCGTGCTTAGAATTCATGGAGCACATGTGGTTTTTAGGATTTTTATTGCCCATTTTTATCGCTGAACACTCTAGATCAGCTCACAGACTGTAACACTGATCATCAAAATTGAGAAAATAAGGGACCTGCGAAGCGAAACAGATGAGTAATGCCGTGCGTAGGTTAGCACATCTATTGTAATCACTGTTCCGCTTCCGCTGTATGATGTGCGGAATAGTTTGGAGTTACCTCCAAAGGCCATAAGCCTTCGAAATGATCTACGGACGGATTTACAAGAACGTTTGAAGAGTTGACTGTTGCGTGTAAACTGTCTAAACAATGACTCGTCAAATCTGAGGTGGTTGTATCTACACACGTTACAGATAACCGTTAGGCGTACATCACAGATACAATCTGCCAGACGAGAGACCACTCTCCAGCTATGCTATCGTGAGACAGCCACGTTGACCACGGCCCCACCGACCACAACTTAGGTGTGACTGGATAATCATACCTGAGCACTCAACCACTCTCGTTTTTGAGTGAAGATAAGGTTGCCTGATCGTCTCGATAGGAGACACAGTTAGTATCTGCTAAGTTCAGTCGATAACCCCGCAATGAGGACTTGCGAAAAAGCCGAGGTCTCCCATTACATTACATTACTGGCGAATAGCCGGGGACTTGGTTAATTTTTTGTTGGACGTCCACCAAACGATGACCGGAGTTCTAACCCCGGCAATGGTAATGATATGTATTACTGACGAGCTCTAACAAAAGTGAAACTCGAGTCTGGTGCTTCTTTCAGAAAAGAGTTAGCTGAAAAGTGTATAGGACTTCGATTGCTCTGGTCAAAATCTTCCACTCTTTGCTAGTGACCAAGCACTATTTCTTCTTCTGAACATTCGACTAATTAAAACGTAATTAAAATAAAAACAGTTGCCCTCGTTAATTGGAATGTTGCTCGGTAGCAAGATTACGATCTGTGTAATGATCATGGCAATGACTGTCCCATATCGTTAGTTTGACTGATTGCATAACGTAGAAGTATCAACGTCCGCATAATCTTCTTAAAGCCAAAACTGTTGTGCATTCTAATAGAAATAACCTTCACCACGGTTAACATTTGATTCTTCATCCTAATTCATTTCTACACACGGAAAAACGATCTGTGGAGTGATCAGTATAGGTTAAAGGAGCAACGGCAATGCTGTAAATTGTCTTTTCTACACCAGTGCACAATTATGCAAAATAGTCGTCATATATCGTAACAGATGCTTGTCCTGTATCACGACCAACGTAGGGTAATGGACACGGGCAAAAACTGACTATACACAAAATTCTTTGCAAACAATTGGTCTTAATGACCACCATCAAAGTGGTTGACAGCTGGTTCAACCTAGTTGGCTTGTTGGTTTGCAGGTCAACCACTAAATGGCTGATCAATTTCAGACAATGAGCAATAGCAAACGCAACAACTAAGGAAACTTACAAAATCTTTTCGTAAAACGGGGCAATCTGTTTTTGAATTGTGATTTTATGGCGGAGTTGAACGGACATTCCTGTTTTAATTAATTTTTAGGCTTTCTTGTGATAACTTCAATCAACGGAACTAGTAGGTAATAAGTATACATATCTCATTCGTGAGGGTAAATTAAATTTGCGCTTCATCGCTTACGGTGTTTTCTGCATAAAACTTACCGGTGGTTGTTCTATACCGAAAACTCCATGTAGAAAACCTATCTCGACGTATGAAGAATCGGGGTTACAGCTCTTTACTACCCTTCCAGTCAGACACTGATTGAAGTCTTGCTCGTTTATAACTGAAACAATACTGTCGTATCGGATGCACTAAGTCTAAATCACTTGTATGCTTTCAACCAATAAGATCACCTTTTATTTTTGTGACAAATCAAAATTGTTATGCGCAACTTGACGATGGTTAAACACGAGTCGATTGTAATGAATCTGCTTCGGAAAAAATCCCATCAAGGATTATTAATAATACTTGCATCATGAACGATACTTCCATCTAGTGTGATATAGCCTTGTTTGTGCTACATAATTTCTAAGTGAAAAGCCAATATAGCAGAGATTCCAGTTGGACACATCATTTACGATACCAAATCAAGAGGTTAACAGAACGTTTCCACACTTCATTTTTTCACTGGACTTAATATGAGCAGTTAGGGACGTTAATTTTGCCTATCAAGGAGTAATCAGTCAACTAAATAACCTACTTGTTAATTTCTGCTATCAGTCGGGTGTATTGGTGCGTTCACTATTAGTGACAATTTATAACCTCCTTGATTTATGCTTCGATTAAATTTAGTGCCGGAAATGGACGTTCCTAAACTGTCCGAATTTCAGTGTGAATACACAACAGCAAGATCAATATTCTTAATATCGATTCATAGACATATGACATATAACCAGGACGTCTTTGGATAAGAGTATTGATGTTAGCATAAATAATTAATTTGCTAACTAAACGGACTGTTTAGAACAACTGTGATTGCGCAATTGACAGCCCACGTCACCATAAATTGGGAACAGCGACAGAAAATAAGAACGCACAGATCTATACGGTTTGAGTGGGTTGAGCGTGGACATTATGCACTCCACATCGGCGGGACTGGAAAAGTATACGTTTAAAACCTTACATAAGTATCCGTTAAGGTAAGCAAGATTATAAGTGAACTAAAGACATGTTTACAATGGCTTCACGAAATAAATGGCTCGAATGACAAGCTTGGGACTGCAACCAGTAGACGCTGAACAAAGGTCAAAAACACGGGCCAGTTTTACTAGACGATGAAAATGTGTTACTGATTGTGAAAGACAAGCCAAGATAGACGAAAGTATTTTCCAAACCTGCAAGACGTGTCCGGTAAATAACTACGATGATTGAACAAAAGTGACATAATTATTTACAGAGAAAACATCGCAGTTAGACTACGTTTGAATGCGGGCGTTTACCGCGTTTTACTTGAAGTTCAAAACAGATGACACGCTAAAGTTTTGACTCCACGACTACCGTCGACTGCGAGAGCTAACAAGTAAATATACAAACAAGTGAAAAATTAGCAGAACGCAAAGTAAACTTAATAACTATTGATGCTGTGAGTGTAAACAAGCACTCAACTATGGCAGTCTGGAATATGTGCAATTTACCTCATATTGTCAACGTCTTGCATGGTTGGGACCTCCGCAGATAATCCACCGTGATTAAGACATTAACAGTAACTTTCCTGGCGCCATCTAGGTGCTAATGGTTCCAAGAAGCTGGACCCATTCAACATTCTACGGCTAATCACTGTAGTTGTATAAATAAACCATTGTTCACTGCATAGTGGAGCTTAAGAGCCGGTCTGCTATACTAATTACGTTTGATTACACCCCACATATCGTCTCGTTCGCATTTCAAAATCGGCATTTGTACACTGGTTCTTTAAACCAAATTTAATAGATGGTGTGCTGTTTAAACGAAATGTACACAAACGCCACGAACGTTGTATCGAATTAGCAGCTATCATTTTTCACACGCAGTGATTGACGTAATCTGTTAGTGATGCTAGATTCGATGGTTTGCAGTACAAGTTCAGTCCTCAGGCCACTGATGGCAACAAGTGCCAAATGAACCTTAGTGCGTTTAGCTGACTCGGAAGTGTGGCGCTTAACAAGGGACGGCAGTGTCTGCACATCTGGTACACAACCTAGTCTGTACAGCATCCAGATCGAGGTGCATGCAAAGGTAGTATATCCACCAAAGTGCAGGTGCAGCCATCCGGAAATCTTGTAGGTAAGCTTCAACTCCGCCGTAGCAGGTAAAAATTCAGTCACAGGTACGTTCTTCATACGTTGTCCGCTCCAAGTGTCAGGGTTTTAAAAATATACTCGGAGTGCGCATGTGCAAACCCGTTTTATTGTCTGCAGCTAAATTATAGGTCGTCAGATACATCCCTGAAATAGATCTCTGAATGTTCTAACCGTTTTATTAGATAATACGCTGTTATAGTGCGTTTGTGATTAAGGTTGGTAAATGGCCTACTTTATCTTAGTATGAGACTGTGAATGCCGTTAGGCTTTCTGTGCCCACACTACTACCTATAGCGTTCAAGTTAGCGTGGAATGAGATCACGCATATGTACGATCAGAGGATGCCCTTTTTATGTGATCCCGTCAGCTTTACTTAAGTGTGCACGTTAGAAAAAATGCCACCGACTGTTTTGGGAACTATGTACATGGGTAGCGTAATGGTAAACGGGTTAGCAGTTCATACGAAAATATTCACTCCGAAAGCGTACATACACACAAATGGAGAGGAAATATTCACTGTTCTGGCAGAGGACTGGAAAGTCACTCGCTAATTACGATGATCTAATTTGTCAGTTTGATAGCCAATCAGTTTAAGAGTTAGGAGGTTGTAAAGTTGTTGTGAGATAACACAGTTACGTAGTAGCAACTGCGTCAAAGTAAAATTTGGGGTGGTTGACATGATTGTTGTATCAGAGCTATAAACGACAGAGGCTGCTGTAACCGTAACCGTATGAAACACAAGAAATACGTCATGTTTTCGACCCCTAAAACTCATTGTTTCCGCTCCAACAGTTAAAACCTGCATTGTACGAAAACAAATCCGTGGATGTACATTGTGTTCACTTTGCTTCATGGCCCGATTGACCGAAGCATGCATGGCAATTCCATACTTCGGCAGGTCCGTAGTATGTGGCAGCCCAATCTCGTAGGCCTACTTGACCAACCGGCCACTAGATGGGCCATCAAACCAGATAGATCGCAGGAGTCGGATCGCTGTCTATACTCAAGGTCAGTGTAAGTCGGTTCCGTTAGACTTAACACTGAGTGCAGTGTTGTTGGTCTTTTTGGACCAGTAGTGGCGTCAGGCCGGCTAAATCGACAGGTGCGAGCAGAGCGGCACGTGTGCAATTCGGAGTGGGCCTGGAACTATATCAACTAAGCGGTCTTGCAACGGAGTGTAGCATAATCAAAACACAGAAGCTACGGACAACCTAACAATACTAGTGATGGGTATGCAAATTTTGACGATTGAGCGACGACAGGCTAGACATTTAAGTTCGAGCACGTTACAGGGCGAAACATGGATCTAATAACTTTCATGAGGACGCCGGAGAACAGTACATGTCAAAACAAATGAACCCAACTTTCAGCACTTGGGTCAACAGTTCGTCTAATGCCTACCATTCATCCTCTTCATACGTTTAGAAGAGGGTGCCTTCATCTTGATTTTTCTAATTGTATCGACTTTTTCTATGATGACACCAGCTAGTATCTCTCCCGGTTGGAGTTCAGTCAGTCAAAGTGGGTGTTCCTTATGGTCGCCTCAATAACTTTATACCAAGAAAAATCAAGTGAGTTTAGGCTAACCACCAATTTGATCAGTGGCTTAAACCATATGGTATCGGGACAGATACAAATTACACATGTCCCGTGAATCAGCCGACAGGGATTGAAGGTACAATAACATGTAGTATCAGGATTCTCATCCTGAATCCGTGTTTTAGCAGAATAGGGGATATCGCAGGTGACGGACTCCAGTGTACTTCCTGTTAACCTATATGCATACGTGTTCGAATATTGGAGGTAGCAGGCTTAAATGGTGCCTGGTGGCAAACAGTGACTTGTGTCAACCTTGAGGTCCCGCGCACTATCATGACGGCTGTAAATTTCCTCACGAACAGCATACGTGATCATTCACTCGTGTGTATCTAAAACTAAGAGTGGGATCACCAGATATATAGTCATTTAACACCTCGACAAAAAATGATACTGGATGTCGGTGTGGCGGACCGTGATACAAAACTAATGTCCGGGAGGCGAGTTGGATTGGATGCACAAAAACAGAATTCATGATTCGTCGTAGGTTCGCAAGAATGCAATACCCAGACTCGTCCCAACGATACTGCCCTATTTGGACAACCTGAGGAATGGAATAGAGACCAACGATGTAAGCATAACAGAAAGCACACAAACTTCATTGTATGGTGTACAAGTCACGAGGACAATGACAGCGAATAAGAGTGGCTATCAAGTCCTCCTAGTATCGGGAATGCATTCGATATCAAAAGCTTATTAACACAATCAGTAGGTCAGTCTAGATGCGTACTGTTCTGTACAAAAGCATATGCTTTTTTGCATGGTTTCATCTTTAACCTCTGTTCGAGCAGCACAATCCTCTAGTTGCAGCACCTTCTTGTTGCCGTGTCACTTGTCACTTACTGCGTTACACGCATCACCTTCAACTGTGTGGCGTAGAAAGTTGACCCGTTCTTCATGAGGATGATGAATAGGCTGATTACGCTTACAATCCTTGAGTACAGTAATCGAGCGAGTAACGCCCTGGCTAACCGGAGCGTAAAAACATAGCTAAAGGTTAAAACTGTCAACAATTGGACGAGGTTGTAGTGGTTAGGCACCGACGTAAATTATTGAGGAACTGATTAGTTCAACATGTAAAGTTAGTGGATATCATTTACCAGGCTGACCACAAACGGCAGTCAACACGACAGTGAACCGCATTGGAGATGTGCGTGACTTATTTCCAATGATTACAACGCCTTCAGTTAGACTTCCTAGCGTAACTACAACAACAAGCCACAGATTCAATTCCATCTTGTTAGGTTCATGACCGAATGCGTGCGTCGCTTGGCAAACAAAGCAGCTAACTCTCCAGTTACGGTGAAAATGAGACGTTAAGCAACCAGCTGCAGTACATATAGAGAACGAAAAACATTTCCCGGATCGCAGACTCACGGGCCAAACGGGAAACGGATAGAGAGCGTGCGTGATTCCTCGATATTCAGTGGTTAGCCCACCATGCAGTCATAGAATGACTCACCCCAGATTCAGCAGCACCCCTCGGCGCCTACGTAATCGACGTACAACAAGGACAAAGTACGTTGAATATTCGATCCACTTTTAGTTGTGATGTTCCAACAGTGGCAAAACAGTCATGTGTGGCAAACCGTTCACACGTGATGTGAAGAGACGCAAGACGGCTGGGTGATAAAGCACAGTGTTGCTAAGATGACTCTGCATAGGTGAACAATAGGCTGCGTGGGCTGCGTGACAAATTCAAACGTCTGCTTTGAAATGGTCAACCTAAAATGACCACTAGCAAAGAAAAAAGTGCCTAATGGCGACAACAAACTTAAATAGATCTATTTCCAGTAATGCCTTTATGCACACTATTTGTCAACAGCTTGTCCAAACTGATTATATTTTGTCAACATTGCCACTAGACGAAGTCAAGACTGCAACGAAATGCACACACACACTGAACATGGAGTGCATTACGTGTCAACGAGAATGTGGGATGAATTACTTCATAAGTGTGCTGACGGTACCAACTTTGATGAACTTTGTGGGCAATCACAGCGATCGATCGTGTGCACACTTTAATCCTATTTCCTATTCAAGCACTTTCTGACTCTATGTGCACGTACACCACCCGAAACACAGTAAACCTGTCTGTCTGCGGATAACATACATGATCGTGTTTTCGATCAGGACTTGCTGGCGTCATATGCCGCGACTCGGCGACATCAGACGTGCGTTGTGTCATCATTCGTATCTTTGGGATGGTTTGCACTTCGCAGGTCACGAAAGTTTGTACTTTTATGATCCACATCCTCTGACACTGGCCTCAACAAAATGGCACCACCCAGAACATTTACTACTCCTGTCAACCGTCCAATTACAGGGCATTATCACACCGCACAACCACAGAAGCATAACTAGTCGAGTGACAACGAGAACTTGAATGTTTCCAGCGCGTAAATGAAGATCCTAGTTGCTAAGGTTTCCCCAACTGGGCTGAATGTCGCACTATTTTCCAGCCGGATACAAAAGGGGGAGAGACACGGAGGAACTCCCCACATGCAAAGCGGTAAAAGAGAACGAAAAGAGGCGTACAACAGCTCTAACACAGTCCATAACCGTCAATCTGGATACGCTTTTGGACACAACCACGACAAATTTGCATGCACTTCTACATCGAGTATCAAAATGGCGTAGGGTTGTCAATTCAAGCGTACAGCACTGGCTTGTTATTAAATTCATGTTTGTTCTTATGCACATCACCATACGAGGTGCAGTTTTGGGCTAGATCATGGGACCGCTTTATTAGTTCGTCAAAATACTGTGTTCTGGTGAGTCAGTTTGCAAGGCCTGGTGCGTTGAGTGACAAATTAGGCGCAGCCACACCCACAGAACTGACATCAGGTTAGATTAGTTAGTTGAGTTTCTAGGGCAATATTGGCTGCTAAAACCTCGGATGCGTTTACATCGCGTTTACATCACAGCCTCGAATAGGACGCAGACAAGAAGTGCAATAATTCTGTTTCAAGGATTGAGCAGGGATTGTTAAAAGTGTAAAGATCAGGAAAAGAAATTGAACTGGAGAATCTGTTACAGACATGCTCGGAATTCGGACATACAAATTGAAATTCTCGTGTTATTTCATGAGATTCGAACGGTGATTTGTCGTTATGTTTGATGCAAGTATTCATCGGGTGAGTAGAACTTCGTAAGACAAATGCAATGCGATTCTTTGGAAATCCTCCCTATTATTGGTAGATTATTCACAGGTTCGAAGCCGATGTAGAAAAAAAGATGAACAACTGAGCCAAATGACTGCATTGCTGAACATAATGTTGCAAGTGAGATAGCTAAGGCAACGTTTAGAAAATGCGTCGTTCAATGTCCCGATAAAAGGCCACAAAGGATAGAAGTTTGGGTCAGTACTTAATGATCTCTTTATAACACCTAGACCACATATTGGTAGATTCCAGCCTTGGAGACGCTGATAACGGGGCAGTCCTCAGTGATTCGGCCTGGGAAATACAAACCTGTTGTTGACACTGAAGCAGTTGAACTTTGACTTAATCGTTAATAGCAAGACGACAACCACCAGACAACTGTCGCGTTTCGGGTTCAAGTGGGTTGGTGTTGTTGCAAGTTTCTTTAGAAATGACACCGAACTGACTTTCTAGGACGTGACAGACTTTGTGAAATATCGGTCTTTAGATGCAAGCACTCAGTGCTCGCTTCTGACAAAAAGCATCAATGAGGTATGTCGCAGAAGCAATCGAATTGCCGGTGCCCGAGCCTGAAACATTGAATCTGACAGTTCCGATTGTTTCAGTTCGTGTGTGATTGTTGAGATATAAGACTTTTGGATGAGTGTTCAAAAGTTTTCGATATACCAACAGAGGAACGAATAAGCGCTGTTCAGTATGCTAAAAGCTGTCTCTTGCAATTCAAAACAAGTCAATTTTTACAGGACTGAAAGATACGGAGATGATGTACTAGGGACGGTTGACGTATCCGTCGCCATGTGCAACAAAGGCATAGAACAACAGAATTCTACTGCACCACTTTCGACTACTGCCCCAAATGCATTACGTGACGTCACCACCGATCCACAATTGATTGTGAATTCTCCCCCACTTTCGGTTGGATCCTTAACTTTTTCGAACCATACCTCGGATGCCATTTTGATCTTCGATAGGCTAGTAAAACATCCAAAACTGAATGGTACCAGCAAATCATAATCTAGTTCGTTAGAGGGTAGATCGTCTCACTTCTGGGTTTAATGTGTCACCTCCTACCTCTCGTAAAACCTTGCCGGTTAATCGCACCCGGCCGGTAAACAACACTGCTGTTTACATGGGATTATTCTCAACTGCAACTAAGGAGCTCAACAAATGCGTCTGATGGACACGAGGGTTTCGGTGACGCAGGAAGGAACCGCTTGCAGGAAAAGCAACTACGCTATGCTGAATACGAAATTCAATCTTCTCACTCCCAAAATAGTTTTCAGCACGCCCTACATTAGCATATTGTCTAACTTGATTGCGCTTTGCCATCATCTTCAATGGACGAATTTAAAAGAGCCCGAAACGAGGACGTGAATTGCTTAGGAAAGGATGTTCCGTGTTGGAGGAGTCATTTTATGAATTTGTGGATGGCTGGCGATACCAGTTTTCCAACAAGTATTAAAAAGACTTGTCTATCTACAGTTTGCGCTCTGTGATTGTAATTGGGGAGACACTTTTATTCATATTTCTAGTTGTACTGAGTAACAAATTTTGCTCCCACCTGTCAGTTGTTTGCTGAATTGTGCTTTGATGATAGGTTGCTGTTACATGTTTTAATTAGGCGATATTGGGTGCACTTCACGCAAATATTTCTAATAGTTCTCACCTTCATCAGAGTTGAAAGGAGACATATATTGCGATATGTTAACAATTCGTTTATTCTCGTCATTCGCAAACATAAAACAAACCAGTTATACACAACATGCATATAAGGACAAGCAGAGAACAGACATACCTACAGCACACAAAATATTACGTAACCACGAATAGGGCATTCCGATATCTTGCCTCAATCACTTTTATACACGTAACGTCGGCTGATAAGTTCGGATAAGCATCGTTTTACAAAAGTCCATTAGGAGCATGTTTCACTTTTTCAACCGATGAGAGTAAACGAAATGTTAACCTGTCGCAATGTATGTCTTCCTTCTGCTTTGATGAAGTGTTTAAAGACAATTCTGTGTTTCAGATTTTTCAGATGAAGACTATTTCTGATGAGTGGTAGGGGATTTTGATTTTCCATATAGATTGAACATCACCCACAATTGATCGCAGCTGTCGCATTCCCATAGGCTATCCAGTCGGTCCCTTTTGAAAAGAAGCACTAGACTCGAGTTTCGCTCTCATTAGAGCTCGTCAGTAGTGCATATCATCGCCACTGCCGGGACTTGAACCACAGACATTCAGTTCATGAGGCAACCGTGTTTACCACTGCGCCATTGACCTCACGTTAGGCACGACCGAATTATCATATGAGAACGCTCATCCACTTTCGCTTGTGAGTAATGATCAGGTTGCCCGATCGCCTCGATCTTTTCGAAAGGGGCCGACTGGAAAGTCTATGGGAATGCGACAGCTGCGATCAATTGTGGGTGATGTTCAATCTATATGAAAATCAAAATCCCCTACTACTCATCAGTAATCAAATACCGCTCAACAAGTCAATGATTTCTGTGATTTCAACTTGGAGAGAAGTCCTAGTCGAGGGGTCATCGATTGGAGTTAACAGACAGTAACTGTGTCTCCTCTCGAGGCGATCGGGCAACCTGACCATTACTCACAAGCGAAAGTGGATGAGCGTTCTCATATGATAATCCGGTCGTGCCTAACGTGAGGTCAATGGCGCAGTGGTAAACACGGTTGCCTCATGAACTGAATGTCCGTGGTTCAAGTCCCGGCAGTGGCGATGATATGCACTACTGACGAGCCCTAATGAGAGCGAAACTCGAGTCTAGTGCTTCTTTTCAAAAGGGGCCGACTGGAAAGTCTATGGGAATGCGACAGCTGCGATCAATTGTGGGTGATGTTCAATCTATAGGAAGACTATTTCAGTTATGCGGTCACGGGATCTTTTGCTGTAGTTACGGTTCAAGGCAGCGGTGGAACGGACACACAGTGTTTTTCATTAGGAACATATTCCATCGAGACAGTTTTCAACATCGTTAGTCAGACTGTTGTCATCGAGTAGCAGCCTCAGTCTCGTGAGGTTAACGCGCTCGCATCCGTGGGAATCCAACCTCGGTTCGTTGAAGTCCTTATGGGTTTGTCATCAGTTTGCCGAATGAAGTATAAGACCTTCTAAAAAGACACCCTCGAAAAAACTAAGTACAAGGCTCGTCCCTGTCTTTATTGCTCTCCCTGTCACGGTCAGCGATGTGTTTTCTGGTGATAGTTTCAAACAAGCACACAACTTTTCATTTACTCGGTTCACACAGACGTTGGCTGAAGTCTTCGCACTTGGAGTGAAGTTCAGCATACCGCCTAAGTAGGGCAATAAGTTGAACACAAGTTCAATTTGAATACCTGTATGATCAACTGGAATAATTGTCACCCACAGCTCCTGAGGACACAGGGTGGTTCCGGGCAAAACTGGTCTGATGTATCTAGCCAGGTTTTTGTAAGAGCCCATTCGCCAGCAGTACTGCCTGAGGTAGGAATATTAGCGGGCCAAGAAAAAACTAATATAAATATAACACTTGGTATTTTTCGAACCGGATAAACGCCTCGGTGTTTTTGTAGTGATCGAGGGCGAATATATAGAGATAATGAACATCATTTTTGGAAACCGTTGAAGATTCAAAGTGGACCCGACAGCCGAAAATAACATCTTACTTGAAAAGCGAGTTGCAAGGCAACATCAAATAATACCGCTAAATGGGCATACAGTAGAGACAGCTGAAACCAGTTGGCGCGAAAACACCCTGAACGAAATGTACTCCGGAATTACACAAGAATAATGAACCTCTACGTCCGATCTTATGCATGAACAAGTCTGCATATCATAAAGTTTCTCGTTGATTAGTGGACATTTATGAACCCATTCGCAAAAACCTTAACCCCACTTTGCTTGGAGGACTTCCTTGAACCAGCTGAAATCTTAGAAAAACCTTCGGTGAGTAACTAAGTGATGTATTCCTTGGATGTAGATTCTCTTTATAATGATGTACCCCTTTGTGAGACAACTGGTTTTTATGCGATTTTGTCTTTAGTCGGAAATGTGGTATAAGTGTTTCACCTGAACGCTTCAAATATCTTATTTTATCGTGTACGGAACACATTCATTTCGATTTTTAGGGACTTGCTTACTAGCAGATAGACGTTGTTGTTATGGCTAGTCCGTTAGGCTTGATATTAGCAGGATCTTTGTAGGAATGATTGAGTTATAAGTCCCGGAGTATATAGCCAAGTAGTTATTGCACAAACGATGTGTTGATAATATTTTAATTTCTACATATGTTGCTGATTTGGATGTGTTTTTCAACCACCTCAATAATATTCATCCGAACCTAATTTTAGTTCATGAAGTTGAATCGAACAATAGTTTGGCTTTTTTTAGATGTATTTATTACTAAACTTTAGAACGGGACGTGGATTGCCACAAAACAGCGCGGTTTTGTTTGAAACACTGTATCATAGAGCCAGGTGTACTTGTACCCATGACAAACTGCAAACGG
>JTDE01000591.1:105744-126265 GCA_014338405.1 Paragonimus skrjabini miyazakii
AAAGCAAAACTAGCCTTTGCAATGCGAGCTCGTAACTCGCGGTTCGGGGACAGACCTGGGGACAAGTTATTACCCAAATAGCAAACATTCACGCAGCTGTCGAAGACATCATCAAAGATGAAAATTTCAGACGCAGGTGCAAAAACATCACTTTCAACGAGAGAAAGTTGAAAGAAAGAAAATGTATTGCCTGTGTTGATATCCAATCCATACTTGAATGCCGTGATCGTGATAATCGTGGCCAGTCGCTATAGTTCGGCCGCGCTCTGTGCAAACAGCGCACTGTCTTCTTCAAATAGAAGCATGCACATTGTTGAGGTATGTATCCGGCTTGGGGCTCCCAAACGTCAAATATTCGGTAAGCTCCCATCGCTCCGGTACTCACCCACAACACCGTCCTTCGCCCAGTCCTGAAAAGCAACTGTTACCATGGAAGTCAAATATAAGCTGAATAGGGCTGGGACTAGCACCCAATCTTGCTTCACACTTTTGACAATGTCAAAACCAACAGAGCTCGATCCACACGGCTGCATATTCGCCTTCATGCCAACAAGCAAAATTCAAATCAAATTAATGAGCCTACTTGGACATCTAACCTTATCAAGCACCGCCCACAATGCCTCACGGCTCACGAAATCAAACTTCTTGGTGAAGTCCACGAAGAGAGGAAAGCTGGTTGCGTTACTGGCACTTTTGCTGAAGCTGTCTGGCAGCAAATAACAGGTCGATTGAACTACGACCAGACTGGAATCCAAACTGCTCTTCAGGAGTATTGACCTCCAACAATGTCTACATTCAGTCGGTTCAAAAGAATTCGGACAAGCACCTTGCCTGCGCAGCTGAACAGACTAATGTTACGATAGTTGTCGGGATGTTGCTTGCTATTATTTCCTTTAAACAAAGATACTATCAGAGCACCCTTGAATTCTTGTTGCAACACCTCCTGCCACCAGATGGAGTGAGCCCAACTGAAATAAGGCATGTTCCGTCGTTCTTTTGGATTTCAACTGGAAGCGCACCTTTCCCTGCAGCTCTTCCATTGCGCAATTGTCTGACAGCTCTTCGCACTTCTGGCAAATCTGGTGCGGGCGCAAGTGAAGAATTGACGACCTGCTATTTACGGTCATCCAATCAATGCTAGCAGGACGGTTTAGTAGGCTACCAAATTGTTTGCACCAGACCTTCATGATGTCCTCTTGCTTGGTGCACGAACAACCTGTGTCCAGACCTACCAGTGCTTTAGTAGACTGGACCGATGGACCGTAGATCGTCTTGAATGAATCATAGAAATCCTTATGTTGTCGACGATTTGCGAAACCCTACATCCACTCTTCCTGCTTCCTCCACCAGTTGTCCTTGATACCCTGGACATACTCAGCCATTTGACGGCGGATACTCCGGAATGTGACCATATCCGCTTCATTGGCCGGGTCCAGTGTGGAGGCAGTAAAGACCGCATTCTTCTCTTGTACCAATTCAGCGATAACCATGATTTTATCGTCGAACCAGTCCGGACGTTTCTGGCGTTTGACACCAATTGTCTCGGTGGCTGCTGTCGTGATCTATTCCTTGATGAACTGCCACATACCCTCGGAGGTAATGGATACAGGAGCATTTTGCAGACGAGCGGCAACGGCACACTGAAAAGTAGTCCTCATTTCGCAGTTGTCCAATCGTTTGCCATCCAACTTTTGCCGTTGTCCGGATGACCCACAATAAACAGGCTTGCACAGGTGGTTGAACAAGTTTTTCCTAACAAGCCTGTGGTCTGTGCTCCATTAAATTTCGCGCATCATTTGCATGACACACATTTCACGGATGTCGCGCTGTCACACAATCGCGTAATCAAGTAAATGATGATAATCGCTTCGTGGGTGAGTTCACGTCGTGGTGTCGCTCACATTCGCCTGGGATCAGGTGTTTGTGATAGCCGGCTCGCGAGTAGCCCACAGGTGGAGCAGACGATCACCGTTTACGTTGACTGAAACAATGCCGTAATGTCCGAGGATTTCTGGACAGGTTACCGTATCGTGCCCAACTCAAGCGTTCAAGTCACCTAGAATCAACAATCGTTCACTAACCAATGATCAGGTTTGTAGGTTGTTTTGGGCCGAAAAGCTATGCTAGCTAGGATTTTAGTCCCTCCAGTTTCTTCTATGTCCGGTTTGCCGAAAAGGAGCAGCCAAACAAGAAGGAGATACACTCGTAGGTGTGTATTTTTAACTACTTACTATGTGATGTTCTTAGAGTAATGAGACAAGAAACTGTGAGTAAACAGCAAACTTATGGTTATTGTCGCAGCACTGATGTCTTCCATGTACACAATGAATGAGCTAGAAAACGTACCGTCGGACAAGAGAGTGCCTTACTTATCCGACGGTTATCCGTGACCGCCGACGTATTATCTAGTACTGTTTGAAAAGTGCACAGTATACAATTCGTCTACTGGACGTAACAGTGATAGAAAGTAATCGTTACTGTCTGATTCACTTTTCCTCCGATGTGGATTAGACCTTACTGCCACGTGATTGAGACTTTTGAGTTCTTGTGTGCAGATCGGGCCTCCCTAGAACACTCTATTATAATAAAGAACGAACGGCACTTGATGAAACTGGACTGAGAATCATAAAGCATGGGTTGACAAAAACCAAGAATTGTTTAAGAACGTCCGGTAGTACATTTTACAAAATCCTCAGAGGGTTCTATAATTACCGTCCTAGGACACTTGATGAAATCAACAGGGGTAAATCACTCAATGCTGCCAGTATTCACAGTGAATGAGGTTCAAAAGTACTACTACTGACGTGACCGGTAAAACTGACAGAATCAGTGTCAAGAATAATGAAGTGGAAATCCAAATCAAGGTTTCATCTTCGAAGAGAATATTTCGAACTATGATAAACCGATTGAACGTCACTTCTTTCACTACAGTTGTCACACTGCGTTTTGAAAACGACATGTTAGTCAAGAGTGTTTGCTATTACGTAAATTACCACTGCTCCCTTGTTGGGTAGGATTGGAATGAGATATGTTGATTTTTCTATTTACATTTCGAATGTTAACCGTATCGGACAGCCGCCTTTGTTGACCTTATGGCCTTCTCAAATTATTGTTGTACAAACTCATCAGTTCATCTTTCGCAGAAGGTCTGATATCCTGTTCCTGTTCACATGATGTTCTAGATGACTGAGAAGTGTAGTTGGGAAGTAGTGAAAGTTTTCCGTGCAGATCACGTTTATTTATCGTGATTAATCGGTCAAGACGTTCAATTTGTAATTGGTCTTCAAAACTACACTGAGCTTCCTGAGTCTGAATTTTGGAGAATTAAGTGCTTGATATCTTGATTTTCCTCTCTCACGAATGGATGCAAGTCAAACATGTGAGAGCAGTAGTTTTTGTAAGGGAAAAGTAATGGATGAATCATGGAATGATAACTTTTTCAGGCAGTACGCATCTTTTATGAATTCCGTGAGATAGTGAGGAACTTCTTTCTCCGCCATCGGCTCCTTCCCATTGAAGCATCATATTTCGATGCGATTTAAGCATATTTTGATTGCTCTCGACGAACTCGGATTACTCAGACTTTCAGACGGATGGGAACCCATCGTAGAAAATTACAGAAGTATGATGATTTTCATTATATGGAAATAGAGTAAATGAATTAGCTCAAAAACAGAGCTAATTTTCACGCATTACTAATAAAAGTTAATTTGAGCGCAAATGTACATCATATTATCGGTGATGTGATAAAACGCTAGTAACCAGAAATAGACTTAATGACAATCTTCCCACTCAAGTAAATTATTTCAGACATATGGGTATTTCTTCGCGTTCTTATCAAACAGCGACTGCCCCGGCTTATTAAATCACCCGGTGTCTTCTGCAGAAACCTCAAGTCAATGTAGCCTCCTACTTTTTTTCTAAAGTTTTTTAATGCATTGTTTTGCTTGGTTTTCGGTTCGACTGTGAGTTTTTGAGGTCTCCTCCTCGTCCCCTCTGAGATGCAGTAACATGCACTTCTAAACTAAATTGTTTTATGTCTTATATTTTCAGTATTAGTCTTCTCAACTTAGACCTTACCACTGGAATTCCTCTGTTTTGCTTCCGAGAGAGATAACGGTTTCACGTTCGTACTAGCCTACCATCTGGTTAACCCTCATTGGCTGGTTAAATCTTAAAGACTTCCAAATAGTGTGTGATTGGAGCCACAAGTTGTTCAATGTTAGCCATTTGTTGATGAGTGGTAGAGGATTTTGATTTTCATATAAAGTAAACATCACCCACAATTGATCGCAGCTGTCTCATTCCCATAGACTTTCCCGTCGGCCCCTATCATTAGAGCGAAACTCGAGTCTAGTGCTTCTTTTCGATAGGGGCCGACTGGAAAGTTAGCCATTTGTGTTGAGTGGTATGCGTAGATGTCTTTTGGTTGCGGTTACTGTGAGAAGTTGGTCCAAAACGGACGCTTCCGGCCCTCTTTCGGAGTGTTGAATCATTAGCATTGCGGGAAGTCACGGTTCTGTTTTAGCTGATATACGACAAGCAAACTTTTGCCTGAAAACCCTTTGCCCCGAAGTAAAAATTATTTATGGATTAGAACTCGAGTCTCTTGGTCGAAATAAGAGGCCAGCTCTAGTTCCATCTTAAACTTGACAGACTGCGGGATTGAATTGCATCAGAAATCCACCTAATGATAGACGTTGTCGGAGTAGTAATCTTGCTGACAATTGCGGTTCATTCAATAGAAAATATGTGAAACTGTCACTCCATATCAAGGTTCACTCTCCCCATTAAGCAACGTTGTACTTATGTTAGTCATCAGCCACATCCAACAGTCTTAATTGAAGGGCAACCGGTTAGTGCGTGACAAAAGGTAGACAGGCGAAATTTTGGCACCAAATGTCGGAAGTAGTTATCGCTGGGGTAGTCGCTCTAGCCAACATTCGTCTTCCGAACTGCAAACTCTATTTTTTATACAGTGAGAAGTTGGCAACTTTGTGGGTATTGACAGCTAGCCAGGTTCACCGAGGCGCGTGCTACCGTTGCTTTTGAAGTGAGTACATTTAATTGGACGGAGTAAAGAAATTTACAAGACAGGTTGCTACGTTGCTTGAAGTTTAGTTGTCTTCAGGCAAGGTTTAGATGTCCTCACTTCAACTGTTTTAAAGCGGACAGAACGATTTTCTTATGTTGAATAGCTTTCCTTCGCTATTTTTTTATTCTAAACTCTGACATTTTTTAACCAATCTATGCACGTGCGCGTACAGTACGTGTGCATACACACCTTCAAACGTGCTAATACAGTTTAGCAACCTGTCTGTCTGGCTCCTAGAAATGGTTTTTAATCTTCCTGGTTGGCGGTTTCTTTTGGGGAACTTTGCCTGACCGCCTACGCAGATTGTTCCACTCGCCTAAATTAAACGGATAGAAAAAACCGATCGGTGATCGTGGTTTGATCAATGAAACAAAGCCAGACTACCGTAGTTTCTGCTGAGCTAATCGACCGCATCATTAGCTAGCCTGCAAGGAAATGGGAGATGAGTCAGGTAACCTAGTCGAGTGCATCACATAGACGTAAATGAGAAAAAACTTGAATACTGACTTTAAAAGGGATTGAAACAATCTGGAATTGATGCTGTTTGACTGCATTGGTGATGAATTGCTCTTCTATGTCATTAGTATCCTAAAGTCATGTTAACGACAATCGGATTACAGCTATTTACAGGTCAGTCACTTTGTTCACATGTGAATTTTGCTTAAGGGACGTAGGCGGCAAGACAGAAAAACAGCTTACATTATCCATGGTGAAAACCGGTCATTTTCTCAATTCGGAACAGTGATGTCCTCGGAATGGTTTGGAACACACAAATGTAGTTACTGTAGTAGTCCACGCTTCCAGTACGATCGTTTGTAATCCATAAAACGCAGTAGTTTCCGATTTGCCAACGATAACGGCACAGCTGCATCCAATCGTAAGTGTGTTAGTTAACCTGATGCCATTTGTCTGTCGATTGTCAATCAGTGGAGCACTCTGAAGCGCAAGCACTTGGAGAGGGTCCTGTGACTGGTGCAGCACTGTTTCACATTTTCTAGCCAATTTCTTTATGTACTGCTGTATGCAAAGTTGCTCGTAGTTCAACGTTCAAAAATTGCATTCACTACTCCCAGTCTTCTGTGTCTATTTCGCCCAAGCTAGAACCAAATTTCAGCTAGTTCGGCCAATTCTGTTAGTTCAACTAGTTCGATTACATTGGTTCAGCAAAATATTTTTTGTGCAAATAGACCGGCTTTTTTGGTCGGTTTTACTGGTTGTGCGTATACGAACTCCACAGGGTGTAAAATTGGAATGCGTAACTTTCTTACTGTTCGCCAGTCGATTCGGTCACAAATTGTATTCAGGGTAATCGTATGTAAAAGCCGACTTGATCCGCAGGCAGCTATCCATTTTACAATCGTTCACAGTCTACAGTAATGATGTCATCGCTTAGGTCTATCCGTTCACAAGGGTGCACAAGATGGGGGGGGGGAACAAAAGACTAATACGTTTTTGGCTTGACTAACGAGCGAAACTTTATGGATAGTTTAGAGATGCAAAGAAAACGGTTTCAAAAATAGTATATCGAATGACAACTGAAACATCTTTAGGTGGCTTACCAGCTTCAACTCATTGATGCGAAGATCCGACGACAACAACCGACAGTCATACTTAGGCAAACTTACGCATCTGGCGATCTATAGGAGTGGGTTTTTTGGGCGGGGTGTCTCCAACTAAATTATTCCCATTGTTGAAAGGTATTGACCGTTCTAGTGGGATTTCCGATAGGCAAGCTAAGTCAATGGGGATCACAGTGTTGATTGATGCTTTGCATGGTGGGTAATCTGATGTGACAAACTGGCTTCTACACTAGTGACAGACAAGGCGTGTGCAGTACTGTGTGTTTTTGTCCAAGTCTCATCGCTAACGTCCGGGGTTCGTTGAAGACTGACCGACTGTTGTGAGCCAAGAACGCGGATGGCGCAAGGGTCATTTATTCAGGAATCAAACATATGCGTTATGGGTTTAAACAAGACAACAAACAAAAAACACTCATCTGCGTACTGGGCCCAGAACGGCAAGGATGTCAGAGACGCCAACTGTCAGTTCCTCTACCTACCAAGAACCATTTCATGCGTTGTTGCAATCCGATTATTCTTCTTGTGTTTCTCCTGCGGCTAATTCAAGGTCAAAATCTATGCTCTGGCCCTACTACTAAATAACAGTGGTGTGAATAGTACAGTACGACCGCTCCTTCTTCATACACTAGCCCTTCTAGGCGAGGGTTCATCCTTAGCACATTAATCCGCTCAACAATCCATTCCTGGACATTTTCGATATCATATTTTCTTTTGTTACTCAGGTTGCACAAACTTCAGACACACCTAAGTAATTCATCATTATCATTTCTAGATAACTCCAATTTGGGACCTAAAACTTGTGAACTCCAAGATGACAATGAGCCAGATGTATGAATAGCCTAAACATACATCTGTGGCAAAAATTATACATTTATTCTATCTTCGAACAAGTGCTCTTCTAACATCAGGCCGATAACAAACTTTTAATTTCGACAAAACCAACATTTCATACGCCACTATATCCACCACTATATAAAATGAATTACACTGAAGAACGAGAACAAAAGCCGCCACAAGATAGTAAAACCACATATAGTTGTTACAGCGTCATCAGACCAAGGTGCTGATCCAGCGTTGGCCGGTCAGGTGTACGTCGGGTGCCCTGGGAGTCAGCTGTTCGTCATTATCCAGTCTCCAGCGTAGCCACCGGCTACTCTGGTCGTGCTATGGATGCAAATCTAATGCCGTCTGATCAGACCCTGTGAAACTAATATTTAGTTTGACATTTGCTTTGACCACCTCATTCAATAAGGGCTTGAGCTGATTGACTTCGAAATAGGGGTGAAAAGTGGTGTGGCTGTACATACATGGGTTGACCGGTTGCCTTCAGGAATCACAGATGCAATCACGAGAGGGCAAGCGGAGATTGTGCAGTGGAAACAAAAGCGGTGGCATGCTGTCCTAGGAAAGTGAAAGAGTTGACGTGTACTGCAGCTTTTATTTAGTACATCTGAAACAGCTTCATGGCCTAAACTGTTATTTGATTTCGATTTCTCTACAAGAAACGTAAAGTTAACGCTAATCAAACTTGTTGACTGAAATACATGAAAATGGTTACCGAAACCGATTTCCAGGAGGTAGCAGTAATTAGAACGTGCGCCTTGAACTCACTAATGACAATTATTTTGCTTAAGTTATAGGAAAAAAGACGAACTGTGAACAAATTTGATGTATGCAGGTTTACTAACTATGGTTCTTGGAAAGCAGAAGTGTGTTTCAACAGGCGAACAGACATTAATCGCTCATATTGGCATGGCTTTCACATTGGGAAGAAGCAAGATGACCATACCAGATGGCAGTCAAGATTCTGACAATTACAGTCATACTGTAAAACACTGCGTCGCCATTAATCTACCCAAATGAAAAAGGAGTGCAGTCTTTAGCTGAGACAACGCCCAACTTCATATGCTGTATATCACGAGGGTATATCTATTTTTTCATTAAGTATGTTAACTACTGAGCCAATGGGATATCGATTATATTTAATAGCTTGTCACGCATACGACCGAATTGGCGATCGCTTTGGTGGGAGCACAAAGGTGTTTCTCATCGATTTGCTCATTTAAGGTGAAACCACGTCGTCCTACTCGGTTGCATCATTACAGATCATAATTTAGTCATATAATTTTGGTGCAGCTGCGTTTCCCGTTTTCGCGTGTGACTCTTTTTTATAAGAACCAATTAAACGTAATCAAGCCTCCTTATGATGTTGCTAGAAATAAGGGTTATCAATAACTTTGTAATAAGAGGGGATATATAAATAGACCAAACACGCATCAGATGGAGAGTCGAATTTAAGTCACTTCAATTGGTTCTATGTTGAAAACCACTGGGTGTTCAGAATGTCTGCAATCCTTGTTCCAGAGCATACAGATAGTCTTCCAGGTTCCTAAGAAAAATTAACATGCCGGAAGATTACTCCTACCTTAAGATATTTTGGAATTATCTGGTAACAGCAATGGAAGAACAGACAAATTGGTAAAATTCTATGCACTTGATAAAGTGGAGATTGATAGAATGAACATTGATTGGTTGAGGTTGATCATTATGAATGAATTAGTTAACATATCGAAAACACTTCAATTTGTACATCACCTATTGGTCGTACAGAATTGTTTTGAAAAAGGAAGTAGAATGACTTCTAGGCCATATACATCAACTGGTTATTTTGCGGTGTATTTTGTTTTACCGTTTAATTAGAGAATCTGTCACTTAGATGAGAGTGCTGTCCAACGTTCCCATTAAATGGAGGATGGTTTCGTTTAAACAGTTCAACATTTCCCACTATTCAGTGATCTGTCCCACTCACAGGCAGGGACGTCTAACATCCGAATACTGCCACGCAAAGCTAATTTCAGAAAATAAAAAACATGACATCTCTTCAATCAGAAAACGGAACCCGTGAACTAGACTGGATATAAGTTCAAAACGACGACACTCCTAGCTGACGCAGCAAAGTTCCACGTAAACGATTCGCCGTACTCCCACGACAAATAACAGTTGTGTCTATATTGAAGGACTTGAATGTATTTAAATGAAGCAATTTGAAAGCCGAAACATCATACCTGAGATATGCTCAGAAAATGCAAAAGGATGGCATCTTATCTAGATCGAATCAGAGTATGGATAACCTACTGTGACACCTGTTTGTTTTAGGTGGCTTTTGCAGGATATCAATCATATCTTCCACCTATTTGCTTATCGTTATGTAGCTGCTTTTCTTTAATGAGTAAATCTTTGAAGAACATTTTACGGTTTTGTGTATGATGTATTCTATCGATTTGGAAATTGCCTTTGCGAATTATCTTCTTCTAACGGCGTTAGCTTTTCACGTTTTTATTCGGGGCCAAAAATTTTCCGCCCAAAAAACAGATCCCCAGATCGAAACAAGATGGGAACCAAATATTTCTAGTGCATCATTAAAGAAAATGCATCAATAATTACAATAGATAAACCACAGTCGTTCATGGCGATAGTTTAGTCCAACAAAATCACTTGTTTCCCAATGAGACCAGCAAGGTCAGAGGTAAGTAAGCCAGGTCAAGACTGGCTACTCGCGCCGCTGACGAGTAATGACAAATCAGTTTAATTGAACAAAACAAGCTGAGTAAGGTATTGGGATTAAATGTCAGGCTGGTGGGAAAGAATAGGGAATGCAAACGGTAGGAAAGAACATTCCAAGTTCAAGAACCAACACTTAGGACATATTTATTTTGGATTTGGATGACTTTCTTGCAAACAAACGGTGATATGGCACTCGGTGTTGATGAGTTTAATGTTTGGGAAAGTATTTTTAGACACTCACAACCCCACCTGTTCGGTACCATACGTGGTACCGATCTTTGCCAAAGGATGGTAAATAATGCTTAAATTCTGTCACATATATTTACCTCGTTCTAGCCTTTGGACTTCTGTTCAGCAAAATCCTTCCGTTCCTTGCAGGGAAGGATCAAACGTCGTTTTGGTTCTCGCAGACGTCAAATTCACCTGCCGACAAGGCGGGTTAACAGAACGTTCAACCTTTCCCAAGGCCAACCGAATTGGTTGACATACGTGGTTTCCATCAATTACACCAGATGCGAGCAAATCAGGACCATTAAAAACAGCCAGACAGCTGTACACTAATGTTTTGTTTAAATGAACAATAGGAAATGCCGAAAATCTTAGCCATAATTAAACATCCTGGTTAACCAAGACTGCTGTGTATGTGATCTCAATGAAGCAGGTACTTCCGAACCTATCCTTCAAAAATGACTATATAACAAGTGAAGTAATTATACTTTGCGGAGTGCTTTGGTTCACTCACAACCCGCAACTAAGTTAACTTTGCCGTGTTTCACCTAGTCTGACAGCTTACTTACAGTCGCCATGATGACTTCATCAGTACATATGGGTACCCATAAAGGAGAACCTATGCTTAAGAAAACTGATTACATTGTTGACTAGGTCAAATCGTTTGATGTGTTCTGTTGTTATCAGGACTCCCAACTTGCTCGCGTTAGCTGAGGTAGCGCTGTCCAATAATCGTTTTTCGGTCCCAGGCGAGTGCACAAGCTGCTGACTCACCGCTAAGTCTGTGGTACCATCAGTGAAATACCAGGATGAATCAAACTATGAAACATACGTGAAAACTGGATATCTAGAATTCAACTTTATTCTTAAATCGTAGGAAGATCGCATAAAATATGAGCCTCGGTTTCTCAGCACATTTCATGGTAGCGAACGTAAATATGTGGTGGACCAGTTTAGTATTTGTAATGGAATGTTTGTTTTGATACAAAGACTCACTCTTTTATGAAGAGACCATTTTCATCGTCCCCTTTTGTGTATGTGTTTGTTACAACAGACCCCCTTTATACATCGCACTTTTTATATACACGACTGGAAAGAACGGATGAAACACCGATGTCTTGTGTTATATGCCTGGACAACAAAATAAACGATGGGTTCCAGCTGCCAACTCACGCAGATCATATGTGCATAGTGCGCAGTCGTAAACGAAATCGGGGGCCCGAGTCAGTTGACTATGGTCGGCTGTATCGAACCCGACCTTAAAAACGATACGCAAGCTGTCCTTAATTCGGTGCACCCTAACGCGTTAGCCCTCACTTCCCACAAGGGATCACCTGAGTGATCTCGCCTTGCCATCACAACCCGAGTATTGCATGCGACCCAATGAAACGTTGCACTCCGCTACAGGGTTACATCACTCGGTCAGAACACTCTCATCTTGAACTTTCCGGTAGTCTTGGTAACAGAATATTAGTGGTAAGCCTTCTTACAAGTCCTTGCAGTGAAACCCAATGCCGATATGGTCCAAAAAGAATGACAGACCTTCTGGCTTACCGGACAGAAATTTATACATAGGATGTGCATCATCCTTTCCCGTCGTGGGAATGTCTGTATCACTGCTGAATCGCCCTTCTTTGAGTCACCATGTGTACACTTCTACAGGACGAACAATAAGACTGGCACACTCTAGATACCGAGGCTCCTAGTCGACCGTACACCAATGGGGTACCCAGATATAATGACAGTGATGTACACACTTTGCGCTGGTTGAAACAAGAACGAGCACAGTGACTGATAACTTTATATAGCAACGATTGTATCAAATTTAGCCTAACCCAGTAGAGCAATATGGACAACCGAGTAAGATGTCACCATTTGGAAGCCAGTTATTCATATTACTATTTCCATATACTAGGATTATATGGCTACATCCAATACCCGTGTCCATAACACGTCTTTCTTCAACTAAGTACCGAAATTTCTTCAGAAAATTCCATTCTCAACTTGAATTTCCAATCCAGGATGTTAACCAAACAGTTAGAATACAAAAACTGACTGATGTAAGCATTTCGAATTGACTCGTCACTACCAAAGTTACAACACGAAACGATTTTACTTACATCGAACGGTTAAGGAAGTGGAATTGACAGTCAGTCGGAGAGTCACGAAAGGTTAATAACTCCTGATCAGTGTCATGTTCATGGGGAATCTTTTTTGAACACACAAGGCCAGCTTCAGTTGACTGATTGCGACAGTTTCAGCAGTGCTTAGGAAAGTGGAAGTAGTCTACTGAACGGTTTGGACTTAATCAATATAGTGTACGTAAGTGAGTTGTTTTTGTTTAAGTTTGACTAGTCGAACAGCCGGACAGTCAGCTTGCCGGTGTGTTTGCGAGTGTGTATATATTGAATATATATAGAATGTATATACACTGTTACGGGAGGGAGGAAAATTTCTAGTTGTGAGATGCCGTCATTATGTCACTATGCCTGATTACAAAAACAAATATGAATACCGTGCGTGGTGAAAATTGTTGCGCTGCCATATTTGAAAACCCTTTAACAAATTCAGTCAGCAATGCTGGTTGGAGTCAGAGAAGCGGCTACCATCAATTGCTCAGAACTGCTTCAAAGTTTCAAAACCCTTTGGATCTGTAAAAAGATTAACCAAATCCCATGGTTATATCTCTGTTTACAAAAGCTTGCAAGTTTTAGACGTGATGACGGAAAAAGCATTAGTCTCATATCGGAAAGATAGTGCAGATGAGATGGTTTGAATCTGACTGAGTCAACCAATATACACGATGAAGAACTATTTTTGATTGCATTAACAATAAGCTTTTAAGATCCCTGTAACCTGTGAAGTAGAAAGTAATCGCTTTTATTGATCATCATTTGAAAATGTAGTACCAAATTAGAAATAATCAACTTTCTCCCCCTTCCCGTACTACTCCTGTAGCCTGGAAGCGCACTCATCTGGAGACCGTCTGTCCGAAGCGCTCGTGATTGTATAACTGTTATAAAGTGGGATAAAAAATATTTTGAAGTAGTGGGAACTAATGATGACCAGTTTCTGTATTACGCCGTGATTTTACAAAGTATGACATTCAGCTGTTAGGAACGGTGATTAACTGTTAGCATTATGAGCAGCAAGGAAGTACTCACTAATTTATTGAGTTTCTTAGCTTATCAAGCAAATGCTAAATGTGCTTCCCGCGTTAAATTCTGATAGAAGTAGACCTTCTTCGTCAGTAATATCAGAAACAATGGAATTCGTCAACAGGTCGTTGATTGTGTCGTCTGGGTACTTAGACCTCAAGATAGTGAAACTGAGTTAATCAGACAAAAGGTCGCCAGTGTTATGTGAGCAAAAATATTATTGATTCAAGCCGTCCACTTTTATGGTAACGAGCCTCTGACTCTAAATAAAGTAAGTACTCGCAAAGATGAACCAAAGCATCTACATTTGCAATGCTTGTCTTCCTGCTGTTTGGATGAGCTGAATCAACGCTATCCGATACTTTAAAGCGGATTCCCGTCTGTCGATTCCTTTGTTTCATTCATCAAAATTTGACGGTAGTTTTGCACGGTGAATCGACTGGAGGCTTATTTGCACAACGCAAAGTAGGGCTGGATTTTGTAAACCTAAACATGTTTAAGTTTGACTTGAAAAAATCATTTTATGAAATCATGGGTTTACAGAACATGCCAGAAAATATAATATTGTGATGTTGCATAGTTTTACATTGTAATTTTTTATTCCGAGTCACAATTGTTTGTTAACTCTGTCTCTATTGTGTTTTTTCCCCTGGTTTTTGGAGAGAACCCTTGAAGATTTTCATGTAAGTTTAATAGAGAAGAACACAACGTTAGGAAAGTGTTGTTTCTAACTTCGAATTCATCACAGTCCATGTGCTAAAAGCATGTTAAACGCGTCATCCAAACTATTTTCCTTCGTTCGTGCTCAATCTTCATACGAACTCTATATTGAGTTGTCCATGTGTCCGTCTGAAACGGAGATGGGACTGAACAAAACAAAACAGTAAGGACAACAGAGAACGCGCATTAAAATGTTCTGCTTTAGCAACAACCGTAAATATATAGGTGGGATTTACTTTTTCGTACTTGCATTCAAACTATTAATCTTCACACTATCACCAACGAGATGTCATTTCCCTGGAGGAAGTACCCCATGATGGCATTTCATTTCTAACCGAACACATCAAAGTTGAGGAATTCGGCGGTCTATCGATTAATTCCTTCTCTAATCAGTGGATGACCCAATGAACTTTTGACCACACTTAACACCAGGACAGTGAATTCACGCGCGGTTTGGTTCTGTCACTTCACCCTAACAGAAAGTGTAGCCGTCGTTTACACACGTGACCTTATTTGACCAAGCTGCTGCTGTATGGTTAACCGAATTATCTGCTCCGTCTCCTGGACCAACAGCGCCAGACCAGTCTGACCGTCTTCCTTTTCCGTCTTTGCCTTCGTCACGTGCGCCTGAGTCATCAAGATGGCGGTTCGGTCCACTTGGACTACGACCATGACACCCACTTCACAATCCGAACAGGATCGATAGAACAGCGCCATAAAGACAGCGGGTGGCAATGGGCAACGGGCAAATTTAGCTGAGGTGTATTCGACGGGCGAACAATGAATCAGAATAGTGTGCAGAAGAAGTTGGTGTTGCAATCCGCTAAATCGACTTCGTATGACCATCTATCAGCAACAAATCTACAAATGTCCTTTCGAGTAAGAGCATGCTGATAAAAACACTGAGGCACAAATGATTTTTCTATTCCCGAGTAGTGTTTTGTCTGCACCTCAGTCTGGTTCATTGGCAATCACTCGAAAGTGCAGTTTGATCCGGCAAATTCATCTTTTCTTAACAGCACGGGCTTGGCTGGTTTAAACTGTTTTATACCTTACTTCGATCTACAGCTTCCACATAGTTTTATTTAATGACTTCGTCCTGTTTACAGCAAAAACAGTATCCATCCATTGGAAACTAGGAAGGCTGATGATAGCAAAGTACCACATATAGAACATACCGGAAGTAAATTTTAAATCACTCCTGGTGATTTAGGGAGACCCATTCAGTGACGCCTAAACAATAATTCGACCGACCCTGATTCAAGTCCGGAAAATATCACAAAATTCGATCGAAGCAATCGTAATTTATAAGATGATATTGACAATGAGTATAGTAAAAATGTTATATCAACTTGAATGTGAATTAACCAGAAATGTCAGTTATCCTGTAAAAATATTTTTCAGAATTGTGTAGATGATCTTAGAAAATAACCACCCATCTACCGAGAATGAACCCACTGAAACAAGTAAACACAGAAGGAGGTGAAATCTTGTCAAACACAAATGAAAAAAATACACGGTGACATTTATGAGACTAAGACTGTAACTCAGTTTCTCTGCGTGTGATCATAGTATAAAATTCATTAAGTTTGTGGACTAAATGCAACAAAAGGTAAGGGAAATTCAGGATCGAGTTGCTGCAAACAAACAAACCGTTTGCAAAAGGTAACGGTTTGGAAAACAGTTCTTTCGGTAATCTTTTTTTAGCCAATCAAATTGCAGGAGTTTCAACAGAATATGTCATAAGGTACAAAAGGTTTGTGGAGCAACATCAATAGCAACTTCTAGATTCCGCGTAACAGATTAGACTAATGGAGGACCTTGAACGGATATTACGTCACACAATCAGAGTGAAGTGTTTGTATTTGACTAAGTTGGTCACTGCAGCGTGAGCGTCAGTTAAAATCGGCTAAAGTTTCGTAGAGTTTCAGGTCAGACCCTTCAGAAAATGAGCACTTACAAAAGCGAAACTCGAGAATGATATTTCTTTTCGAAGGAAACTGAGTTAAAAGTCCATGGGAATACTACGACTGTGAGCACTTGTGAGTGACATACAACTTATGTTAACCAAAATCCCCTAGTGGTTATCAGTACAGTGGTCATGATTGTTTTGTGACTACGGAATTTGCAAGGACTGCAAAAATGTGTTGTTCGAGCGTAAGTTAGGCTTTGTGTAATCATATTGCGTTCGATTTGTCGGTCGTCAAAATGATTTTTTTATTGAGTGTTGGCAAACCTGCATACAATCGGTCTTCCACGACATCAACTCTCGACATCGTCAGCTTTTTCCATCACGCACTTCGCGGAACTTCAAATCATCAAAGAATTATCATCATGGAGTAGGGATACCTAGCTAGACTCAACTGAACGAATCGTTGTCGCCTACGGACATTTTTGTTTCACGGAATAAAACTGTACATGACCTTTGCGTGTCTTTTCCCAAGTTTTTCCTTTGAACATCTGTGTTGCTTTATCTGCCCTGTACTACAAAGATGAAATGAAATCTTCCAGTCATTTGGTTCGGTACTTTTACTACTTTCAAAAGTCTGGATAAGGATCGCGTCCTGTCCACTTCGTTCTTTAATATTCTATGTTTACTGTGAACATAAGTTTCTCGAACGTGTGTTCAATAAAATTCAAACAACACCTTCCCCACTCTATACGAATTCCGTTGCTAGTTACTCGTAGATTTACGAATCTTGCTTGGTCGATGCCGTGCATCCAACTTTCTTATGATTCGTTTGTTTTTCACCGGATTGAATTTAAAACTGAAGGTTAACCATTTGATAATGGCAATCACGTTTGCACACAAGAGCTGCCGAACTCAATTTTCAATTCCACTGGTCGCCTGTCTGGAATGCCCGTGTCGTTTATGTGACAAAGACTATCACTCATATCCCACCAAGTCCCATTCCTCTAGGCAGGGACACGTTTGGATGAAACCATAAGTGGTGCAAAGTGTAAACTTTGTGTTCTCATTCGTGCACACGTCCACTGATTTCTCTCACTTTAATATGCTAATCCGGACATGGAAGCTAATAACCGTGAATCATAAATACGTCAACGCTTCGACGATACAGCATTTTACTCTAACTGGTCATGATGTGAACCTGTGTGTGACCAACACGGTGACAACATGTCATGCTGATGGTTGATAGATGATCACCACGCCCGCGCCAGGAAATGATTCAGTCGAAAAAATTGTGTCTTGACTTGTTTAGACCTAAAATTTCAAAGATGGACGGTGTTGAATTGTACCTCTCTTTTCAGTTTTTGTCAGCCATGAACACATAGTACTAAACGTGTGACGAAATGAAGAAGAAACATCAAAACAGCATAATGGACAGAACTCAGCTTAGAAATCGTGTATGTATGAAATCAGCGAATGCCGAACTAAATTAAACCTTAGTGTGTCTTGGTTTTATATACCTAGACTGGCATCTATGCACGTGAGAGACATAAATTCAATCAGTTTCATCAGCTAATAACTTTAAGAGATCAACTTTGAATCCGACATCAGAAAATTCCACTCTACATATTGGCCCACCTTCTGACTGACCAGCCTGGGTCAACTGTGTTACAAGGACCACTTCCTTTGTCTGTTTGATTTACACTGAGTTCGATTTGCATGGGAATAGAACCATCAGCGTTGCAGCCTAAGTAGCCTATAAGGTTATCATGCCGTTGTGATTCAGTTTCTCTAAATGCAACAGGTTACCCCAGACGGTAATGTTATCAACCAACTTAAATTTGGCAAGTTTCTTCCGTGTTTTATCCATTTCGTGAGGAGTGCTTCATTCACAATCAACGAAACTGTGACCGAAATCTTAACACGTATAGTTAGTTTTTTTTAGTTGGTATTACCCTTTGGTTTTAGCAAATCCGCAAATAGACTCTAACGCTCATCGATTTGTACGAAAGAGGAAACGTTCTAGTTTATGTGCTTGATGGCTTTTACACACCAAGGAAAGGTGTATAGAACTGACACATGACTATATCAGTAGCGAACAGTGAAACACATCGAATTAGCACTCTGTCAGATGGCCACATTCAGCCATCTGGGCTTAGAGAATGGTATGAAAACTTACAGTCCAAATTGTTATTCGGTAGTGTGCTAATCTGTTGGCTTCCTATAAATCTCAATGTGAACGACAAAGTAGCGAACAAGACTTGTTTTCTGTGTTTGATCATCAGGCTAATTACAACACAATAAGTATGAAGACAGTAATTGCGCGTGAGTTTCCGTTCAACATCCGTTATCATGTCACAACTCGAAGACAAATTTCCATGTTCTACAACCAGTTGTTGTGTGCACTCATTTGTTTGCTCGGGTCCATCATCATACATTGCTTGTACTACAAATTGACAAATTGAGTGAACATCATCCTGCATGATTAAACGTTGGTGTGACAAAGACGGTCTCAAGCGCGATTGTTGCTCATTTGACTGACTATAATCATTTTGTCACTAAGAAAGATGCTTTTCAGATTGTCTACCGAGTACCGAGAAATTGATCAAAAGTGGTGAGATTCCGAATGTTGACTGTTGCCGAGACCATTAGTATCCGATTCCGCAACCCTGACCTCTGTGCTCAGAAGAAGTTCGTACGGACACTTAACCTCCCCTGGCCCACAATCAATCAAGTCCATGATTTGGAACAGTGATTGTGTAACTTATAACAAACACACCGTCCATAACCTCTATCGACCATTTTTCTAACTCACCCCAGTTACTGTTTTCATATTTATTGTGTTGTAACTAGCCTGACGATCAAACACAGAAAACAAGTCTTGTTCGCTACTTTGTCGTTTTAATGACTTCATTGGGTATTTTTGAACAAAACTCAGAAACACCATGGTGTTTCTGTCGCTGGTTCGAATCCAGCCGAAACCCTGGCTTTTCATAATTGGGTCTCATCTAAAATTCATAAATCTGCCAAATTACTTATTAGTAATACAAATTCTATGCTCAACAGTGGCGTTGGTGGATTCCACGATGAACTGTTTGAGAAATTCTGCCTGGGCAGTCGATCTCCTGGATCATTTGGTGGATTCCATATGAGACAATGGGACGGCTGGGTAACTGAGTCCAAATGTGAAATTTCTGAGCTCCCGGTGTGGCTTCGTAGCTCAGCTGGTAGAGCGCTTGCCGCGTTGAGGCATGGTATTTCTGTCGCTGGTTCGAATTCAGCCGAAGTCCCGATTTTCACAATTGGGTCTCATCTAAAATCTCAATGTATTCCGTCGTGACCATAGAGTTTGACAGAGTTTTAGTAGGAACTGATCATAACAACCCGTAAGTTAGTCCAAGTTGCAGCCATTCCAGTCTATAACACAGTTTCAGAGAATTACTTGTTTGATGAAAGGAAATTTATAATTTGATGATTTTGTGTGCAGAGGATTTTGTGAGTAATGGTTTCGTCTCCTCTAGGTTGTCTGGCACGTATTGATAAATGAACTGATATCTCTGAAAACGGACTTTTGAACCTTTCTGAGCCCCAGTACTTTTCCAGTTTCTCATCAGTGAACAGTTTCATTGAACTGAGGATGAGTTGTTTGTTTCTTCGTTTCCAGTACAGTCAATTAACGGATTTTAACCTAGTGTATAAAGTTTCAAAGCACAAGGTTCCACAAATACTTTGTAAGGTGTATGGTTCGTTTGTACCTTTTTAGTCGTGATTGTACAGTTGATGAGTCACTGTAGTATCTGGGTTTCGTTTGAACAGGAATACTAGAAGACAACCATAGTTACGGTGATGTTCAAGATAGTTTCGATTACCAGTATGTGACTTTGCAGTTATTGGATTTGAACAGTAGATTGTTTCTTAAGAACTGTGTTATAGCATTTCGAAATGACTTATAAAATCGCTACAAATATTGTGCACACGAAACCTTTCAGATTTCTGTAAAGTAGCACCAGTGTTTCGACAACTCTGGATAATTCAAGAGCAAATCGAATGGACAACAGAGCCCTGCAAAATGTGACAAATTTTTGCTTACTCAAGCGATCAACCAAAGTCTAACTAGCAATTTATCTAGACACCTCAACAAAAGTTCAGTAGGTCCGTAGCCGTAGCCGTTGCATAATAAAACATACCTTCAAAAGTTTTATTTTTGAAACCCAATGTCGATTTTCTGGAAACACCTGAACTCCGGAAAGTGATTTTGCTTGTCCAG
>JTDE01000591.1:126366-193772 GCA_014338405.1 Paragonimus skrjabini miyazakii
CTGTGTTAGTAAAACTTTGTTACATAGCATTCAGGTTCTTTGTTGATAGTCACTCATGGCTGCACCAGATCCTCATCACTTATACCACCTTCTCAGGCAGAACTGAACAAGTTACCCTTTCCTACACTCTAAAGGAGCACGGATGGACAGCAGTTGACAAGGAAGGTGCCATCACTCGGCCTTCACCTACCATACGTAAAAAGAAGAGTACCTTTTTCTCTCAACTTGCTTACCTTTGTATGTACATAGGATGCCGTCTGATCAACCGTAAAGGCCATGCTGATAAGTTATCGTTTTGTTCTCCTCACAGCCGCCGGGGACTAACTTTAGCTAACGCGATCGTTGGCTTTTGCAGAACTAACCTTGTAGTCTATAAGGCGTAAGTACCAAACCAATCTGAAATACGAGATCAGCATTTTCAAACACAGAGACCTTAACAAGCGCTGGGCCCGAACTTTACAAGCCATTCATGAAGCGAGCACTCTAGCCTGACTCACAATGCTTTTTGGGTCAAACAGACATTGGATTTCAGAAAATCCTTAGAATTGTTAGCTACCAGATAGAACTTTCTTCCAAGTAGTCAATATAACCGGTTTAGAACGGATATCGGTTAAAAATTGAGACGTGGCCTGATCGCCGATCGTAAGGCTAAGCTGTCTGAGAAAGTTTAGAGTACAATAGCAGACTCTTCGAACTTATCAGTACTGTTAACTCATTTGTTAGTAATGCAATCAGTGAAGTAGACGGCACTGTTATCTTTAAGTCCAGACGGTTACAGCATCCAGTGGAGCATTCTGACAACCAGTTTACTCTGCCTCGTGCTTCTATTTTGTTACTGCCACAAACCTGTGACAAGGTGCCATGGTCGACAGATTTAGAACCATCTATCAAAACTGAGGTCCGGTATTTCATTTCGGCCCTCAAACACGATAGGATTGTTAGCTCAGATAATATCGAAGAAGGCATAAGGGCATCAACAGAGACTTTGACTTAATCCAGGTCATTACATTCAGACATCAACACCCATTTTTGTGTATATAATCTACTTGTGACGTTGATGCTACCTCATTATCAACTGAACTAGTTCTAAACTTTGGTATTTTTGCGATTGATTTGTGGTTCGGAATTTCGTACATTTAATTGCAGTGGGCACCAGTAGTGATGCAATGAAATTTGTTCGAGCAAAAGGCCTGTCATATCAGTCTTTTAACTGCTCTATTCAAATTTACGAGAAGTGGTTGTTCCGAAAGTCAGGAAGAGTTGGCTTTAATCGTTTGGTGAGAGTTATTCGGACATCCTAGTGAAATACTACGTGACAATGACAATCGTAGCATGTGAACAGACTAATGGCCTCACATCCGGTGAACAGTTCGACTGTGATGTGATTGAACCACTTTCAGCCTCATGATGTAGTTTGCTTTATGCATCGTGATGCAGTTAACCTGCGCGACAAGCTCTCATACATACTTACGTACACACACACAGACGGCAGTGAGATTCCGAGACCATACGGTTTCCGCCAACTGGGTTGTTTGTCAGATTTGTATGATCGGAATGAACGTAGCACGTTTTCACACTGTAACAATCATATTGCAGACAATACCCAAGGTTATTAAACTCATTATTGGACAACTTCCTATCTGGAAGCTGTACAAAACCAGTCGCATCTAAATGATACCTACAAGGACGAACTGTAGTCATGTCGACCACCTCCCGTAACGATCTGTGGGACAGTAACAGTGTGACTTGAAGGCGAGTAGGGCGAATAGTAAAAGGTGCATTGCAAAGTGATCGTAAACAATCTTCAGAAAGTAAAACGGGATGTTTAGATTCAATCGATCGGCGTTTTTTGTATAGATCAAGACCTTACGTCCATAGGATACCAACATGACTTCCTTACACACATGTTACTACGTTTATCCGGTGAAATATGAGTACGTTATAGTGAGGACGCTGCTCATTATACTACGTCAATTTACCACTTCTGACTGCGTTGCGTAAGAATGTGAAGTGTTCAAAGTGTACACAACAAGAACTGAATACTTTCCAATTTTTAGGTCTGTGGAGTTACTACCAGTAAAATGTGTTGAACTGAACAACAATCTGGTTTTGATGGTGTTATATATAAAAAGCTTCGTGTTGAACACCCTATCAACACTATAGACATCATAACCCCTAGCTTGACCTGCAGACTAAATTTTGTTTTAATTAAGTCAAAAGTGCTAAGTATGGAATTGAACCGGGTGTGATAACTTTTGGGTAATTGCGCAACTGATCATGTGAGTAGAATTGATTAATACTTGAACCTTGTCGTAAACGAACATGATCCTATAGGTTTAATAAAAAAAACAGTACAAACCAATGTAGTTTGCCTTAAATCAAGTTTGTTTTCAATCCAGCCCACAAACTGATGCAGGTCGTCAAGTGGACTCAAAATTCGGCTTCATGATCACATCATGGTCTGCATACCTATGATTCTGGAAATTTCTCAAGAGTGAATTGATTATCACTTTTTAGCTTGCCACTGTCAACGTATCTCGGAAGGGTGAATACATCAACCGTTGAAATGTTTGTCTTAGTAAGAGGAATTGAGCAAATGTCTTTGTAGCTCGTGTTTCTACTTACATTGTTTTCTGCGTCTACTCAACTGTACGACCCTTTAGTTTGTTTGTATCTTTTCTTCGTCAAAATTGAAAACATGGCGAACAAGCTCGTTTTCGGCGTATCAACTTCAGGCCAAATACAATACAGTAAATAATAAATTAGTTATCAAGTCAAGGTTTTGTGGAAGATAATACAGTGTGAATCTATTGTCATTTTGAGAGTAGGGACATGGTTACTATGGTGCCGTGTCAAGTGTTCCAACGACCGCAGGCCATGGTAACTTCAGTGCCTGAATAAGACATCTTGCACATAGATTAGGGTTTTGCGGCCGGATTCCGATCGCTTCCACAGCAGCCAAGATGCGACATTTCACACCTCTGGTGTGAACACGTGTGACACGGTAGATCGACTTGACTACGACATCCACGCTGACTCTGTGACCCATATCAACCAGGTGGGCCAAAATTGAGCTGGAAATCTTTCCTTGTTGTCTGGTCGCCAGCCAAACTGGATGGTGCTCGCGTATTCTTTCCGACAAGCGCCTTGTTGTGCAACCAATGCTACCTGCTCCACAGGATCAAGCGAATGAATAGATACAAAACGAGGTAGCACTAATAGGCACTGCATCTTTGAGGTGACAGCGTATAGTTGGTTTAACGAAGGAAGTTAATCTTAGTTGTGCAGCATGGAACGTTCTCATCTTGGTCGTGTCGAGCCTACTGGTCAGCGATACACTTGATAATTTGCCCTTGTAAAGCAAATTCATATAGACGGCTTTCCGCTGGACAGAAAACTCAAGATCTTGCGGTTCCCTTCGCTGCAAGTTTCGAGTTGGGAATTTGTCTGGATATCTGTTAGTGCGAAACGTTTCACATAAGGACTTGAGCTCACTGCCTAGCGTGTCCTCAGTACAGATTTTATAAATTTGATTTGTTAACCAGCAAACCAAGTTCCGTTTCTGTTTCATCGGAACAAAGCTGTGAAAATGGGCATATCGTCCATTCCACGTCTGCTTCCTATGAATGCCTCGTTCAATCGATCCATCTGTACGTTTCAATAGTGCAACATCGAGGAAAGACAGTTTTCCATCTTGTCCCATTTCCTTAGTGAACTTCCGTTTCTTGTTTTGCTTAATAGTTGAGCCCGGAACAGTTTTGAAAAGGTTTTCTGACAAAACTTTGCTGGATTAACGTTTAATTTATGCCGCTGTATTTGTGCAAACTCTATATTCTGACCATTTTTCTGCATCAATGTATACTGCGTTGATTATTCTATTGATGTATGTGGTGGGGATATTGTTACCGGTTACTGATGTTAGACAGAAAACTCCCCATCCAAACCAATCAAAGAGCTCAAGCTTGCCGAGTGAGCATTTGAAGGAGGAGAAATACTCTGGCTTCTCACCAAAACGTTCGATCAACCTCGTACAGTGTGATTAGCTGATAGCATTAAACAAGAACTAGATAGTCGTATCAATGGACTGAAGAAGAAAAAACGGATTCCATGCTATTACAACAAAAATTCCATTCTCCTATTCATCCGAGTCGTTAACCAAGCGTCACGCACCGGTCATCAATTTGTAAAAGGTGCTGACGCAATCACTTTCGTTACCATGGCAGTGAACCTTGATTGCTCCTATGTGATGTTCGTTAATTTCATTGTTTTGTCGCTAAACCCTTAACCTATATAACCGAATGTTTTATGCAATCGACCGATGAGAATAAGTAAAATGTTTGCATCTCGCAATATGTCTTCTTGCCGACTTGATGACTCAGAGACCACATGGTGGGACAATGAGGTCGAATGAACCAAGTGAGGATGAGAACAGTAACTCACCCGTCTAAATGTATTAAATTCACGTCTCCCAATGATAGTGACTCAGCATTCGGTATTTTTAAACTTATTACGTTTGAAATACACCTAAATTTTGTCCAGATGATGGTAAAAGGTGTTAAATTTCATTGGCAGGGGCTATGAAAGATATAGATCTTTCATGATCTTAACCGCTGATCGCTAACCACCTGTTCTCAGCTCTTGGACTGCTATAACTAGGATAAGTACTCTGCAACTTAATTTGACTTGAACGAGCAAGTGATTCAGGCGGCGTAGATTGCAGCAAGAAAATTGTGAATATATTCATTCTGAGCCCCAAAACGCTTATATGTACAGCAGGTAACAACATGAGAACAACGTGGGAAGTATGAATAGGAAGCTGTTAACAGTTTCGATCTACCGAGATGACGCTGTGTTACACTTAACAACAACAGCAGTTATAAACTTATATATATATATATAAAGTTATGATAGTGATGACAGTAAGTTAAGGATTATGTCTGATGTCTGCCGAAAATCACTGATGTTTGCGTGGTACCTTCGTGGTTTGGGTTGCACTCACAAGTAAACGTGGATGAGTGTTCAGATGTATAACTTTGGGAGTGCGTAATGCTGGTCAGTGATCATCAATGCTGCAGAATAAGAATTTGGGCTGATTTAGAAATTCGAAAGAGAAACTAGATTGTAGCGTCACGTTTCAACTCTAGCCAGCTGATAGTCTACCTGGATTGAAGAAATGTGGTCAAATGTGAACAATTTTCAAGTTATATTTAGTAATCCCATTTGGCAGTAATTTCCATTCACCTTGACTGGTCAAGGTGATGCTCAGAATTATAGACCGGAAGCTGGTTTACACATACCCAGTGTCAGAACAGCCGTCCATCAGGAACAAAAAACCGGTCGTCCCAGGAGGTTGGTCGCTGTGGGATCAGATGACTACATTAATTGTTATTGCATTAGCGGATTCTATGGAGGTTAGGTGAATGGTTTACGGAAATAGTATTTTCTGAAAAAGTTTCATTGTTCCTTACATACCTGGTGGCTTAATATTGTGTTTTTAAGCGTGAATTCAATGCGCTACTTAGATTGTGTTGTTACATATGATCATTATTTAAACTGGATGTGACCTATTTCTCTTTACATCACTTGATTCCTTTCCATCGCCTAATTGTAGACAGTCGTATTTTCAGGTTTAGTGAATAGCTTCAAGTATAGCAATTTCTATGTTGACTTGATGATCACTGTCAACCAGGTGACCTACAATGGCATTCGTGATTGATTTTCTCTGGGGGTTTTGCAAAGTTCCAACAAACCGGTCAAAACTCGTTCGCCAGCAAATGTTGGCCACTGCCAAGGCCATTGGCATTCGATTACATAATCCAGCCCTGTGTGGACAGAAAAACTTCGTTCCGTCGCTTCAACTACCTTGGCCATCAGGTGAATCACCCGATAGATAGCTAGGCAGTTAACACCCAAGCGGTGTCCACAAGCACAAAATTGAGGTGATGTGAATTTTAGTGACTACCAAACTTCGCACGTAACCGTTTTCAGTTTTATTCTGCTGTGTGACTGTAACAGTCTAATGAGATTTAACTGAAAACATATGCTTGCTACACTTCAGGTTTTGTGACTCAATGGGAATTTTCGAAATCACAAATTCGATGACAAGGTTTGGCACCTCACCCGTTTAGGTAGCTTCTGTTATACACTCATAGAGGTCGGATCTGTTCCATGTATTCCTCGACCAGCCCAAAATCTTATCCTGTTAGTAAATCAGTCAGAGACAACCTGTAGTACATGTATTCTGGTTACCATCCCGATACACGGACATACATGCCTGGCAGGATGATGCGCCCTTGTGGTTCGCTGTGTCATAGTGAGAAGTGTGCAGATCGCTCAGTTTCTTCACAGTTTCATTTGTTAACATTCAGTCCCCTCGTTAATTCCCTACAAACCATCCGACAGACGTTGGTTGAAAATAACTTCGGAGATAATAAGATAAGAACTATTTCCCTTTTGTATAAACTTATGAACTTATGCTGTCCACCAGCCTGTAGAACACAGCTTTAAAATGTCATAAAGCACCTACAAAGAGGTGACATATGGCAAGGACTGATGAGAGTGTACGAAGATATATAAAAGGTTTGACAAGTAGAAGGTGTTTAGTGGAAATTCTAGGAGTTAGTTGGTTTCGGAATGAACACCCGCATCATTTGATGGCGGGCGTCGCATCTCGGATAGGCTGTTGGTTAGCTCATTTCGAATGGAAGCACCAGACTCACGTTTCACTCTCGATAAAGCTTATCCGTAGTGCATAACCTCGTCCGGACAGGAATTTTGCACTTCAAGCCTCATGTTTGTGAGACCAGTAACCTCATAATGAGCATGATCGAGTTACCATGCCTAAACTGTCAACGACAACTTTGTGTGAATATTGTACAGCTTGCCTGATCATTTCGAAAGGAAAGTAAACAGAATCGATCCACTCAATCAAATCGATATCCCCGTGATTAGGACTTCTCAGTAAGAAGTGAATGTCCTCACTGAAATGAAAGATGAATTGTCATCTTGCTGTGTGGTCTAAGCGTGCTTCATCAAGTTATGACAAAGAAAATGCTCATCACAACTTCCACAAAGACCTAGAAGCCAGCAAATATATCCCAATGGCTAGCCGACTTTTAAACGTATATCATTTGAATCAGCACTATTAAGAAGTTAGATATTGTGAAGATTTTAATCAAGCCTTTGTTAACATGCATTCGAAAAGTAAACATTTTTAATTCAAAGCAAAACAACATAAGAACACGTTGTCTAAATAATTCAATATAATAGAATACCTTGACATTTACAGAGAAGTCCTGAATATATGTTATTGTTTTCGGATGAAAGAACAGTTACAAAACAATTGAACGATCTGAGGACTTCACGCAGTTAAATGTAACAAAATATTTAAACGTTATGATTTGGACAAATCGAGTGTTAGGTAAATGGTGTAGTAGTGACATGCCTACCTTCTAGACCTGAGGTTCGTCGTTCAGCTGCCCACGTAGAATATGCTCAACTGGTGAACTTTAACAGAAGTGAAATACCAGATATGATCACTAGGTGTGTTACTCATTTTACAGTAAAATGTAATAACCAATTAAAGAGTTTCGTTTGTTACACTAGTAGTCTCTAAAGTGCTCTCTCGATTAGCTCACAAGACACGTGGCGCCCTCTGTGATCTCGTTAATTAGGTTGTTTGCTATGTTTACTGAGAGTGTAACATCATAACTTCAACCAGGTGTACATTAGACAAGGATAAGAGTATGGTTGATAAACAATGTTTCATGGCCGTTATTCATGTATATTCACACAGCAGCTAAGTCATTAGTCGATGGTGAACAAACAGATGAACGAATCACTACATACACAACCATTTGTGCAGAATACTTCTGAGATTCCATATCGTCTACAAGAAAAATGTTGCAAAGCCCATTCTGACAGAAGTTCAACGACAAAAATAGAACTTCAGACAATCGTTGTAACAAGTCTCGCCGATGTCCATTCTGATTGCATTAACACAGTCTAACTTACTGACAAAAAAGTACTGGTAACAACGGCAAACCGACACTGGCATACCTGAAGTGTTGCCGATTCCGTAAGTTGGTCCCGGCGAGTCCAGTAGTTTTGTCTTGGCTAATAAGTTCTTTTTCAGGTCAGATAGTTACTGACGACGCCAGTCATCAGCTATGTGTTAATGTTGTCTGTCAGAAATGTTAGGTGCACTGAACCGAGTGTTCGTTCCGTCAACTGACGGTTTTGGTTCGTTAGTCATTTCTGCCAGTAAAACTTGACTACAAGGCAGTAAACCCTAATTTACCACACAAACTCTAGACTATTAGACCCACTCTCGCTCCAATGGTTGTCGCGTTGTTGAGTGATAGTAGGAATGGGACGTATTGCCAGCATGCGAAATAATCTGTGTGAGAGAAGAACAGTGTCCTCTACTGACTTCGACGGAAGCAGCTCGTAAGTACTTACAAATGCAATTAATAGCCATGACAGATATGCCTAAGTTTCAGTCTTTCGTTACTTAAGTTGAAACAAATTAGTTTTGTTTAAGTTTAGGATTTATGCACACTTATTTGGGAAACGTTTGGAAGTAGTTCGGTCCTATTGTAATCAGCCAACCTGTAACTTCTCCACGCACACAGCAAGCAGCGAAAAACTACCAAGCACTGCATTTTTTTTAATCGTTGGAATTTTGTAGGCTGAGAGGTTTACAATGCTTATATGTGTATCTTACTCATTGTTAAACGATAATAAAACAGCATAGGACAAAAAATGAGCGCAAACGAGAGAAAAAAACAAACCAACAAGAGAGTTTCGTTTCAGAATTCATAGTAATTACGGGGAGAATAAATAGGAGTGTGACTCAGTACGAAGTGAACACACTCCAACTGTTACCCAACTGTCAGCCTTGATGTAAGCAGTTTTACCCCCACTTGAAAGTTGTCGTGATGGCCAAGCTTACTGGAGGCTCGGACAAGCATTACAATTGTATGCGTCGAGTCTCCACTCAGTCACTTATTGATGATACTGTCACGTTAGATTCGGACATGGCCTAACACTGAAAGCATGTTAACTGCATTTAAGGAAATTTCTTGCAATCTTAATGGGTGTCCTCGAACACAAGCCTTCATACTAAGCTAATGATTATGCATCAGAGAACGCGATGACAGATTTACAATCCTATAGGTCAAACTAAGGTCGCTTTTTTTATGATGAGACCACAACGAAACAAATCGTCTATAAACAAAAATGAACGGATTGATTAAACGCGCTTTTTACCTTACAGTTTTGCTCTCTGAATCAGATGAATGTTTGTTCTAATCAGTAGTGGGCAAGCCTGAATACCTAATTCTGGATGGTAACTTTCTAACGAGTAAGAAACTAAGACAAAGCTTTTTAACTGGAAGGTCGCAAACAGCCAGGCTAATATCCAAGGCCCAGGTTGGCTTGAGAGGTTAGTCAATTTCTCCTATGTGATTTGTCTGAATTTCATATTCTTTTATTTTTTAATGTTCTAACTATAGAACTGTCGTAGGTATTCAGGCCCGAACTCTATGGCAAACTATATGACGCTATATTGTCAGAGTATCAGTGAACTGAAGATGTTAGTTGTATGATTTGCTAAGTTAACTTGATTACTGATAATTTGCTTCCAGATACATGCGTTGATGTAAGACCCGCAGCACCTTACACAACCAGAAATGTTCTTATCGAGTAACCTCCATTTTTCTATATAAAATCACCACAATACATTCTTGTTCATTCCATTCCCCCAGACCTTTTGATTGTTCAAACGAACAGCGTTTGTTTTAAACCTAGTAATTTTGTAAAAATTTTCAAGTTCTCTACATTTTTACTCCTTTATTGCATTTAAAACTTTAGTTATTCGGAGTAATAAGGTTTCACACGCAACTAGTATTTTGCGCCACAAGTACCATAGCAACTAACTAATTTTGTTGACTGCCCATGATTTACTGACATGTTGGGCTCTTTTATGTGAAACAGAAAAAACTCAATATGGCGAGCGTTTGTAGACGTTACCAAGGCTATAGAGCAGTGTGTTGATAGTAGTATAACACGCGAAATTCCCTCTATTATATCGGGGATTAGGCGCTTTGTTCTTGATAAGAACTCATGTCGGGTTACCTCACATCACCTTGTCTTCGGTAACCACTTAATGTTATAGATATGATAACGAATTGTTTTGTTTGCATGCCTGATCCTTGCTTGTGGATACTCCTTGTTGTCTGGAGCTCCCCGTTGGTCCTGAATTATAATTTAAACGATTGTGTGGCAACATGTTTAATCTCACCCTGCCAGAAGTGACTGCTACGGAAGAGTCCATCAAAAGGTAAGACATTACACAAATGTTATTTCGGAATTCTGGTCGAGGTCTTCGGAGGGGTTCACTCGTTTCTATTGGTATTTTGCACCAGTTGTTCGATAAGTCAAGATCTATGAATCAGGATTCCCCGCGCTTGTTTGACAGCGAAAGTTACCCCAGACTAACTGTCGACCAAGAAGAAGGAGCCCAGTTATGTTCCCAGGCACCGGTTGTCTCATTCTGCACCACTGTCTGAAAAACAGATGCATCGCTTGAGTATATTTTTGTGGGTATTGTGATGTTGGAGAAACCTCATGTAAATAAACTGTTACCTGGTACAAAAGTACCGATCCTGTAGAGGTCAGCATACTTGGAAGTAAGAGGCAGCGGCATCCGGTTCACACCAATTTGAAATATGGTGAACATTCAGCGCTGAAATTACTGTCGAGTCAATGACGTTTGTGATGCGTGGATGGTCGTTTAATTTATTTGAGAATGTGTATTCCAAATCAGTAATCAGTTTGGTTGTTAAACTATGTGAATATTTCAGATATGATTTTAACTTGTAATAAAAGCCTGTCTGCTAGAGTGGAGGAGATAATTATGAGGTACTGTATTGACAAATAACAATAAGGTGAATCAATTAAACAAACAATTAGTGAGATGTGATAGCAAAACTTGTTATTGTACTCTTCTAATTCGTTATAGTTAACTAATAAAATGCAAAAAAAATTATGTAAGAAAGTGAAGTATAATTAAATTTGGACAAGAAATTCATAGATCCGCATAATTCTCTATTCTGTAACGATCTGATGAATTCTACGATCAACAAACGGTGTGATCTGTAAAATAGTTACAGAAATTAACGTTGCATATTGTACGTAGTTTATAAAGGAAATTTGCTGAGTGTGCTGTCTTATTGCTTGGTCACGTGTCACGTCTTCGTGTAGCGCTGATCAGGCTACATATAGGCTACATATAATTTGTTAATGATGGATTCCTAACTTCCTTAGCGTCAATTTCATTTGTAACGTAACTTACCCCTTACATTTAATAAATATATATTCCCTACTCACAAAGACTTACAGATTACTACGTCGGATGTTGTGACTTAGCCCGTTGTGAGATGAAAGTAATTTAATACGGGAATTGCAACGAAATGAATGAACATTGTGTTCAGTGCAATAGTACGTACTCAAATTGTCAGTAGTCCACAATGGGTTGAACAATCTTCCATGGAATATCAGATATATAATCTAAATAAATGCATAAATTATACGTTTAGCCGATTTAAAATCTGAAGGTAAAATTAGCTTGTCATAACCACAATTGGATAAGTTACTTAAGTACAAGTAAGTACGGGTAGGATTTGTATGAGTCGTTACATTTCACTTGTTGGAAACGGTACATCATTTCAATTGCCTTACTGCAAAGGTAAATCCTGATATGGAAAACAGCGGAAAGTATTTCCCAAGACGGTTTGGAAGTTTTTCTGATTGTGATATGATATACTCGCCTAGGCAAGGCTGTCTATGTATTAAATAGAAAGTAAGCTGCCTGCGTAAATAAAAATACTCGCAGTTACTTACACTCCATTTAGGAGGAAATATGTTCACAATTATCCATTTAGGTAGAAAGATTGGCCAAGTACATTATTCCCTTCGTGGAAAAGTGAATACAGCTGTTTTAACTCACAGTTGTTTGTTTCGCCCAACACTAAATGCAAAAAACTGTGTGGGAGGTTGTATTTGCTCAAAATTTTAATCGTAAGCCAGTTTTGAACCTAACCTTGAAAATCGTTCCCCTATACTAATATTATACTTTTGTCAGATATATCATATATAACGTGTTCCCTCACTTATCCATCACGTATTCTGAGGCTTCCTCTGTGTGGACCACTTTCGTGAAGACATGTGAACATTTCGTTTACAAAGAAATAAGTACTATAGCGGCCACTTTTCCAACGTGCAACCTTTTTCAACGTTCTCTACCATATTATCCTGTTGATCGTTAACTCTGTTCCACTTGGTGTGAATTTTGTAAATCTTGAGGGTTCTAGTTCTGGTAGTATTCAATCCAGGACTTAGATCAACTTAGCGATTCACATAGTCCAGACGATTGGAGCAGCATAGTCACAATGCATGTTTTGTCCTACCTGAAGATTAATTCGGTTTTTGCGACAGGCATTGGACAGGCGTTCCAGCGCGGCCTGGTACGTGTAAGGATTGGTCATCAGTCCACAAATTGTAACGTGCGTAACGAAGAGACCGTGTGGTTATTTTCTGCTCACCAGTCCTGTGGCCTTGCCTTTGTTAAATAAATAGATAGTTCATCTGTTCTAATTGTTAATTGTGCACTTAATTAAAGGAAGAAAGATAGTAAGTCTGTCATCTGCCTGTACACTAGTAACCCATAAGGGTAGTGTGTCTTAAAACTGGGAGAGAAAACAGAATGTGAAAAGAATACAAAATTCCGAAAGAAAGTTCGATATTCATGTGGATACGTGCCGTGTGACTTGACAGATCGGAAGTCATGGATGTTTAGATAAAGTGTTAATCTATCAACGTCTAAACTGAAAATATTCAATGGAAAAAGAGATACCTATATATTATCAGTCTCCATAATTCATTCATTCGTCCATTCAAAGAAGAGAACAAATTATCATCAGTCATTTGATGGCTAAACGATGAAACCAAAGTTTCGCGATGTAGACATAATCTAAGACACATTAGCTATCTTTGGTATGGGGCAACACTACGAATAATCCCATGCTAGTGGGGTCTTTTATCCTGTTTGTCGTTGTTTGAATCGACGATACTTCGACTCAAGTCGCTGCATATTTAATCCGCAGAATACTTTTTTATTAACTGGTAAAATATCACATTTAATGCGTTCGTGCCATCTTTCTCTAGGGAAGTAGGTATTAATTAGAAGCAGATGGACATTTCCAATATTGATTTTATTGTGTACGTAAGTATAAATAATTGTCTCAGTACATATTCGTTGAAAATACAGTTGAGGACTGTAAGTAGTGAGCAAAATTTCTCAACCAAACTTACGTGATTGACGTAACTTTTCTGTTTGATTACTTGCCTTGTTCCTCAAATCTAATATGTGGTACACTTACTTTTTTCTAAGTCTCATTCCAATGAATTCATAAACTTGGCCTAGAGAAAACGAAATCATTCATCAATATTGCATTCTGTTAACAATCAGATCGCACCTGAAAGTACCTAATGAGATGTTAGACAACTTTATCACTCATCGTTATTCTTAACCTAGTTGCAAAACATTACACGAAAAGACTCAATGTAGTTTGTCTTGTCGAAAGTATTTTCCCTAAATTGTAAATTACTTCAAACTTTGGGATAGTACAATGTTTCCAAAAATTCCTGTCAGGACTTGAAGTGATGATATTCGGTTGCATCAGCATGAAATTAAGTGTGTCAGTAGAGGTCCTGAGTTGTTTACTCCAGCCAAGGAAGACAGCGGTAATTAACACAGCACACTTAGGTCAAAGGATTGTGATTTAAATGACTGGTCAAAGGATATCAACATTTGATTCTCACATGCTTAGAAGGTTTAATAACTCTCATTATGTAAAACCAGTAATGACCAGTCATGTGTGATCATGTTACCTTAGTGAGTTCTTGACTGAATATGTCGTATTACTCACCAGACGCTTCAGTATTTTATATCGATCGCTCATACATCTATTTATTACATCTGTTTATTGCTCTCTGTCTCCCTTAGTTCTACTAATCTGGTTCATCGCCCTTGATAAGTTTGTCAGCCAGTCTCCTCCTGATCAGTTCCATAAGGCACAAGAATTGTTTTTGCGATGTGCATCATAAAGTAGTACCAGACAATCCTGTAAACTTTTGCTTGCATGAACCTCTGCATAATGGAATCCAGTTCTTCCCCGACTTACACGTTAATTTTTATAATCAACAAATACGGGTTGCAAAATAACAACTGACCACAGTTAATCTCATAAATCTGTATGAATATCTCTCATTCGTTACATTGTACTTTTGCAATTTGACAATTCACTCGCTGTGAAAAAAATCTCGTAAAACCACTCCGGCCATCCAGTGAACAGCGATGAATCAAAAGTGAATGAGGCAAACTACTAGTGTTTTTTTAATGTTAAGAGGGAGATAATATGAAATCAATTTGTCTATCCCTTCGACAACTGAACGATAATTAACGCATTGATTATAAATCTCATACTGATAAAACTTAGTGATAGATATGATACAGAGTAGCAGTCCAGATCGACAAACACAATTACAGACTCATTTTTTGATGTTCTGTCTGACGGTTGTTTGATGTCAGATTAACACATGCTCGAAAAAATATTATGCACCAGGTTCGTTCTTGTCTAAACCTGGCATTAGTGCTTATACTTATAAAGACCGTGGTTTAGACTCCTGTCTACAGGCGCTTCGAAAAGACATGTATTATTTTTTACTAGGCTTGACTATCCGAAATCGATATGTAAGTTAAATTCATCTGGTGGAATATGATTCTTCGTCACATTTCCTGAAATGGTACAAATTAGTTGAGTACAGAACGTATGTGGAACCTGTATTCACATATCTGAGAAGGGATGATTATACAGAAATACATTTTAATGCATCTAGGTTTAGGGAAATAGTTGTGTAAGGCAATGTTTTCAATGTGAATTGGTCATGGATCGTTAAGTGAGAGAAAAATAGCTAAAGTGTTCATGGAAAGGCTCAGTGTTTGAAACTACTGTAAGTGTAATTGTAAGTACTAGTGTAAGTGTTACGGCGCCCAGCCTGCCACCGTCTCAAGGCGCCTCCATCGTGAGAAAGAAAAAAACGACTGACTCAATCTTACTTAGCGGAACTGTTCAAATCGGCAGACACCATTTATACCGTTATGCAGATTTGCGATCCTAACTCTTTTTTGTCCCGCCAACTGTTCTTTGTGATCTTGGGAATGTGTGGTCATGACACGCCCTATAAATACTTTGTGCTTATCGCCTTAGCCGCACACGTTTTCGGGCGGAACAAAGCTCTTTTTTTGTACGCATCTTTTGGCTTGTCTTGGGGACGGATACGGGGACAGACGCGGTATTATCCGGGATCGAGATTTCCGTGTGAATTATTACCGGGACGAGAATCCGATTTTATCAAGCGCACCACTATACCGAGATCGAACCAGCGTATCGTTTAGGACGGTTTACAACAAATAGCTTATTTAAATGAGCAATGGGTGAGTAGTACATTCTGAGTGGAAGCACGCGTATAGTGAAATGAATGATAACAGACGTAAAATGATAGTTTCCAACTTGAGTCAAAAAAATGACTAAGATGCTAGTTCCAGTGTCCCAACTGGACACTTAACAAGCAGAAACAAAAGGACACGTTGCAGGTTGAGCTAGATAGCTGGGTTATCATTAGAAGACTCGTGACATTGATGGGGCTAGTTGGAGAAAACAACAGAGATATATTTGGATGTGTTTTTTGACGATAGTCAGCTTCCAGGTAGCCAGCTGGTTAGTTGGGAATGTCTGTAGAATACAACAGGAAGAGAAAATTCATTTGGTTATTTGATACCGAAATCATGTCATCTCCTTAGTTTGTTGGAGTTGTTCCGTCGAAATTAGTGCCAGCATTGATTACCGCAGAGCACCTGAGCATTTTGGAGGGACCAGGCTCGATTCTCAAAACAGGTAAAGTAAGTTCAACTTATGAGATATCAACTTAGGAAGACAGTTGAGAAAGCCACATACCAGGGTGAATGGGAATATGATCTTCTCTATCTACTGACCTGAAACATACTCATAGTATGAGCCCAACGAGGCAGAACAGGAGTTAATCGGAAAAGGAGTTGGATACAAGTTGTTCACAAGATTGCTAAACGTAAAAGGTATTCCAGTAATCCTAGACCTAGCAGATTGCGAGGCAGTTCTCCCAAATGGACCACCTTTCGTTTATAAGCTACGTTCCGTTTCCTTAAACATTTTTGTGTGAAGAGCATCATTATTCAAAGCGTCAAATTTGGTTCACTGCTAAATTGAATGAATTGCTTTGAGTATAGAGTTAATTTTTTACAAATAAACAAAGGTTCGATGAGAGTTTCAATTCCCTATGCCTGACAAGCTTTGAAAAATATAGTGTGACTAACAAGTACGGTTCGAGTGGTTCTCATCAGGCTAAATACATTTCAATTGATATGATAGCTTTACGGTGAACTCTTGAGGGGATAAACGGAGAACGGATGATTACCAGCTCAACAGTGAAGTGGCAAAATCAGTCAGCAGCGCCACAGTATCGTACTGGTGGATTCGAATCACTTTTTCAAGGTGACGAACGCATTTTGCCCCACCTACCGAGTTAAGGTTACGCAGTCGAGAGCAATGAGGCGTAAGATTCTGTTCCCAGCTGATGCTATTGGAATTCGTGTGTACAACCCACCCTTGTGTGTCCAGAAGCGTTTTGTTCAGGGTTTGGAACTACCTTAGCCAATCTCCCACCCTGTTGTTGAAGTGATTACAGTCTGACACTGATTTGACTGACCTCGTTAACCATTCTTTCACCGTTTACCCTTAGTGATTCCTTCGTAAAATTGTTATATCAATTGTGTTGTATTCAGCCTGATGCGGAATCACTGAAAACTAGTTTGTTCGATAAACTACATTTTTTCTGATTAGTTTCTTTGTGGCAGATTGACGGATAATTACACGCCACTCTTCTCATTGAATTCAGTTGGGATGTGTCGCGTGATGTTGGCACAATCGTTGGTAATACGTTTTATTTGGGGGAACAGAGTTGGAAAAGTTCACAGCAGAAACCATCGGCGTGGAAAAATCGATAACGGTTGAGTGATACGAGGTGAAAGATAGGGAAATATTTAACAACACAAAGTCACGAAGTATCTTTTTCGACAATTCACTTCTACCTTTTATTTATATGAGATAAGCATAGTTGCAACTGGCCGACTAAAAATCAGTGTTGGTGAACGGAATGTGAAAGACAATCAATAAACTACTGAACAACGATAACATAGTACATAGGTCGAACGGTCAAGCAAGCAAGAAAAACGGGCAAACAGTTGCATAACGAGTATTTGAACCTTATGGAGCTGATTTTCACAATGGAGGAAACAAAAGAAATATCTTTGAATGTATTGGGTGACTATGGTACTTAAAGGATGAGATCCCAGGAAAACTGAGGATATTATTTTCACTGTTCTAATCGGAAGGCTGTGATGTTAGATAAAGTATACTTGTGAAATTAGAAGGACTCGGTTAGATTCGGCCTGAATTCTGCTACCTATGCGCGTGATTCTACTATACTAACTGATAGGTTAACTACAAGGAATAACTGACAGAATGCAAGCTGTGCTGCAGTAAAAGTTGATCCAATAACAATTTCAATGTCCTAATTAAATAGTATAACACCAGAATGGATCAGTTACCACCTTACAACGACCGCCAATCAATTTCTTTGCATAGATTCAGTGAATCGGTTGAGTTACCACTTACTTCGAGAGACCAACCAATGGAGACGAGAGTTTGCAGTTCACAGTGCTGACAAGTAACCCAACATACCGCGGTACATTCTACACAACATTTGCACCCAATAACTGATAAAAATCTAGTAGAAATTTTGGCTGGTAGCTATCGTTCAAAAACGGTGGCTGTCACCTTCCCTGATTAGCAACGATCTGGACTGTCTTATATTAAGTGATGGTTCCAACTTAGGTGGTCTGGCGCACAACAGCGTCAGATTTGTGTAAGGTGGTCAATGCCTGAAGTACAAGGTTGTGTAGAGGTGGTGTTCTTGGGAGCTATTGTTTTAGGCAAAGCATAAAACCTAGTATGTTTGAAGGGCGTGCGGTATGTCTACTAACAGATTGAAACGCTCGTAACTGGAAACAGTACAACAGTTAGAACGTGTTGCTTAAACGAAGCAACTGTGACCAAGAAGAGGAAACAATGGTTGATGTGTAACTATCCTGGTACAATGACTTAGCCACTTCTGGGCCTCACTGCCACTTAATTAGGAATACATGCAGATCAATATCTAGGCATGCGTAGTGTGCTTGTCAAAGTAAACAACAACATGGAAACATGCCATTCATTAAACTCAAAATGTTTCGGTAGAAAGAGAATTTGAGAGTTCAACTAATGACGTGAATAAACTCTGCAGTAAAAATCAAGAGTAGGATGCATATTATGTATTCCACACCTGATCTTCCTTACTTATTGACGCCGTTCTAAACGATGTTGCACAAAACCCTATTTTTATTCGGTTTGATTGCCTTCTAAATTCTGAAGTGAAAAACGAACGGTTGAATTCAAAACCGTCAAAATCTTAGCAAAGAGAAGACCAGGGACTGTAATAAGGTGGGCTCAAGTAATCTAACCAATAAGATGTGCACAACCTAACTCTGTGTACCGAACAAACGAGTGAAAGGCAATAATCCGCAGTGAGGATAAACAACGACGGTGATAGTTATGAGGTAGGATTCACTACGATGATTTCTTAAAGAATCCAATATTACCTAGTCGATGACCCTGTGTGGGTGGCTTAGAGGAGATTTGTGACGCATGCGGAGCTTTCTATCGACGCGAATCACTCAACGAGAGCAGGTCTTGTGGACTCACACGTTCGAGTCGTCCGTCTTTGTTATAACATCCAATGCCTACTAGATATCAGACATTCTGGCGAATGTTAAAAGCGTACCATTAAAGTAAGGAAATTGTGGTTTAAGCCCCGGTGACTTGATTCGCACACAATCCAGGGCAAAACTCATTTAGGAAGATTCGGAGTCTGTTGGCTATACAAATGCACTAAAGTTGACGTACTTATTCAGCGAAACTGGAACTAAGGAATGACATCCCTGAGTTCGGGTTGAAGTTCTACAGTTATACCTGCACATTTTAATCAATAGCAAACAGAAAAATATACACAGAATCCAAGCTCTGTTTGGAGTTCTAAAATCCGCTTTCAATAGGATGATCCACGTAACAGTAAAACAATATGATTTCGGTTTATCACGCCGCCGATTTTTCCTCAAAAATATGCGTTTTAAGCTATGTATTCTCGCACTTTAAAACCAATAAACGAAAAAGTAGTGTTGACATGATGGTGGAACTTGGCGCACTTTCATTTTCAATATTTACTTGACGTACAACAAAATATTGGGTGGTGGTTTATATCTCCAGAAGTCAATTTTGCACATCCGACAGAAGCAGTGGCCGAAGGGTTTGTATCTTATTTCGTGACGTACCTAGGTTCAAAATGTACTTTTGGTTTACTTTCGCAAAGCTGCGTACGATAGTTCATTAAATCCAAGGTCTAAGGGACCTGCTCATTATTACTCGCCCGAGGAAGCCATGTGACCGCGTGCATGCGACAGAAAACATACATTCCGCTCGTCCGTATACACATACACACACTCTTATCGTCAGTGTCTGAACTCCAGCCGGGTTCAGAATTAGGCGTGGTCCTATCAATCGCTCAGTAAGGCGGCGATCGATACCACTGTTCTTCGCGTTAGTGAACCAGACGGGTTTAATAAGAAAATTGACAAATCGTGCTACGCCCGGTTAGGACTTAAATGTTAATCTCTTATTTCGGACGTTCGGGAGTTAGAAATCGTCAGCGGTTACGGATCACAAAATATAGCCTGAACGGAAGAACAGACTTAGTTGCCAAGTGTTTTGAAAGCTCATTATTGTTGAATTCATGCAATCGTGTTAGTATTCAGCAATGACAAACGATGCACCTGGAGAAGAGATGAAGATGGTGTATAAAACTTTAATTTCATGAGAATGTTATATCCAGCACCTTCAATCAATCTTCACTCTGTTTTGTCATTGGTCCATTTCCGTACCCTCTGCATATAATGGTCCAGGACACAACAAACCAGGAACTGTGCATTTTAAGGTAAATTGAATTTATACCATTGACCGTAGAAATCAAGCTTTCACATACTGATGGCACACATCTCAGAAGAGTTTCGCTAGGCGAAACAATTTGTACATTTACGAAAATATTATAGGTTGTCTTCCTGCTGTAATCTCAGAAGACGGTTGGCCTGCGAAGTTGTGTATTGCATGAAATTCCTTACAGGTTACGGGAAAACACTGAACAACGAACGAGTACACTTGTTTGCATCACAAACGTGTATGCGCAGGCATTGAGTAGCAGAGCATGGTCATTCACATTGATGACACGTCCCACATGGTGCATGCACGCGGTTGTAATAGTCACTTCTGGTCCGTAGATGACTTAGATTTAAGACCTGCCTTTTAGCTCCGAATATACCACATACAAACGAAGCAACATGTTATGTAACAACACAAACGTGGGTGAAACCACCTTGGCTACAGCGGCGAGAGTTTACTTTGTCAAGCATGCACAGAGCAAACAGGCGTGAAGGAATTGTAAGATCCTTCCATTATTCAACTACCAGAATCCCTCAATTGACCACTACCACAATCCATTGAATGAGAGGAAGAGATATCTGGAATTCTCCGAAGGGTATATAGACGACAGTCAGGCCTGTTCTGTCGAATAGCTCGGCGTTAATGAGAGTACTACCGATAAGCATGATCGTTTAATTTTAAACCATATCCACGGACTCGATAGTTGAGTGCAGGTGAGAGGACGTTTGGATCTTGATGGACATGGTTTTCAGTACATAATCGGTGAGACGAATTCGGCCACGACGATGAAAAAAGTTGTTGGCAAACGTAGACGACTACCCTCATAGTACCATCATATGTAACATAAGTGTTACGATACAGGGACTATCGTTGAACGGAAGGTAGGTTCAATTTTGGCTTCGAAAGAAACCGCCCCTTTCGCCAATTTCAATGTATTCTCAACCACCCAAAAAAATCCACAGCTCAAACTGTATCTACAACCGTTAGTGTAGTACGTATAAAATCCTGGCTGAAACGTTGGTTCAGTTACACGCAAGACTGATGTGACTAATTGAAGGTTATTTTATTCAGATTGTTAATGGATGACCCCCACGACAGAGTCAGGTAAGCTGTAATTTGACCAGCCATACACATATCAGTGCAGGAGAGTTCTACCACAGGACTGGTAGAAAACTGCGTAATAATGACGATGATTGACTCAGAACTCAGGATGACCTGTAAAATATTTCGTTGTACCTCTCAAGGTGGAATTACACGTGAATAATCTAGTGAATGAACGAATACTTATGTTCGGCACTGGTCTTCATGACCCAGTGAAATTAAACGATTTTTACAAATTTACTGCGTACTTTCATGCACAGCAAAACCTAAGTACATATATCAACAAAACTGCTCCCGACATTGAAAGGTGAGTATGGATTAAGGTATTGGTTGACATGTTCGAAGGAGTGGCCACAGACTCATCATATGCACGATAAACCAGGTGATTGTTGTGCTGTAAAACTATAGTCCGTTTGTTTTGTGTTCTCGGCAAACAACCCATCACGGTTCTGCATAGTCTTCTCAGGTAACGCGTGAGGCATTTGCGAGAAATCCTCTGGCTATCTTCCTCCTTTTCATATCGCTCACTACATCGCGTTGGGTTATGATGTGGACAGGACAAATGAAAGACAGTGTTAATCACATTGACTGTAGACACATAGCAGTGAGTTCATACCAACAACCCAGGCAATGTAGCCCCGTAACTGCAATGCTGTTTGGACTGTGATTCGTATCAGGCTTTTAAAGCACCTGTCGTCCGTTTGCCCGTTGACATTGCATGGAATCTTCAGGCTAGAAACACTATAGTAACTAGGAGTGGATGTGTAACACTGTCCAGGTTATTTTTCAAGTTTACACCCCTCCGAAAACCAATTACATCACCCACATTTTGTCACCGCGTACATTTCTGCTAAGTACAGCACATCCATTTTTGGACTCAAAGCAATAATATCTGTTGTGTAGCAAAGTATCGCAAAATGAATGGAAGTGTTTGTAATTTAGAAGGTTTTTGAAGGAAATCATAAAAGCGGTCGCCCAAAATTATAAGACTACCTTGACAAATTTCCTTTCGCAATCACTGACAGGTATCTGCTCTTTCCAACGCTTTTGACATCCTCCGTACATCGTGCTCCACCTGTTTTCGCGGAGAGATTAAGCATAGTCTTGAGTCAGAATATATCATCCTGGACTTAAAGTAGCACCACAGTTTTGAGGCCATATATCAGAGTCGTGATCAGAAGGTAATCGGCCTACCTTGTCATCAGTGAACTTGCGTAGTTAGGTTTCGGATTCATGGCGAGAACAGTTAATTTACAGTGGAGATGAAGTAAATGTAAGAAAAGTGCATTGAAGCAAAAGTGAATCATTGAAATCGAATTAGCCACGTTTGCAACCAAGTACAGTAGTCTGTATTACACTTTTGCCACATGAAATTTCGTTACGTAACTGTTAACAATCGCTGTAGGCTTAAACTGCAACTGGCTTGTCTCCTATCACCCAGGCTGCCATATAATTTACACCCATTTCAGTAAGACCGGATTATTTTAGCCCTAGATCGGATCATTCCAGTCCGTGTTTGAAAAAAACACTGTCCTTAGGAAGCCTACATCGACTTAATGCATGACTCTCCCAAACTTTGGTATTGTCCCCTGACATACTGCGGGACAACGGTCTGTTTGTGCCATGTAAGGTTAGACAGAAATGGATATATGGGCCGTTACTAATTATAACCTGACTTCACTCCACCTTATCTAACCCAGACATCACAAATGCCAACTTACTGTGCGAAATGGTGGCGACATATCGTGGCACCAGCCAGATATACGAACAAGTTTATTTGGATGGAGTATCGTTAAACAACTAACAGCAAGCAAAAGATGTAGATCTTCCCACATAACATCCATCTCACGAATGAGAAGACAAATGACCGCAGTGTAAAAACCACTGGAAATCTACAATACTGCATGTACGAAAGACAAGTTTACGTAAAAACACAATAAACAGATAAGTCAGAAATAGTTTTTTACAAATTTCGCTGCATCTCATCAGGTACATACTGCAGTCTGTGGGTTTATATCTCAAAGTTCAATGAGCACTGTAAAGCTAAACAACAAATTCAACAACCACATGGTTGGCGGCATCCGAAACGGATTAGCTTCACAATGACCGGAGCCAAAGGACGCCTGCGCTTTAAACCATCACCCCAGGCGGCTTGTGTTGCACCACTTGCGGTTCCACTCACACACCACGTATCCGGTGTAAACTCGAAGGAATAAGACCAGTAGGTGTGCGAGTGAGGCCTTTGTGTCCAGCCGGCCAATGCTGGTTAGCCAATTGAATGGCTAGCATGAAAAGAAAACCCCTTATCTCTCGTAAAGTAAACAGTGAAAGAGATTGCAATGACAAGATTCATACTAGAAAGAAAAATGTGTGAAATGTAATACAAGAAGCATTTCAGTAAACGAGTGTATGTTAATGCATTCTAGAGAGGAAAAAGTTGGAAAACAAAACTCACAGTTGAAATATGAAAAGATCAGACAGACGATTTATCATTCAACACACCAACAAAGCTCAAGAAAAGAGTAGGTAGAAGATCACAGACACCCAATGTCTGAAAAGTGGAGCAGATTAGTGGCCAAACGACCATGGTCTTGGTCGATGCAATCATTATCGAAAATAGAATGGATATGCTGATGTGACATACCTGAGCCTAACGTACTCGTCGTCTATTCGTCTATTCGCACACAACGCAACGCCATATAGTCATGTCACCACGACCTATGGCATCGATGGTTCCCTTGCGTACCGCGCACTTTCGTTCTCGGCCGCGCAACAACTGCTCGTTGAATTCGCAGACGCCCGTCCGAATCGTATTCTTCCAGGCAGTCCGGTTCAACGCTAAGTCTTCCCAACATCTGCACAGCATCCACACAAACACACGCACACTCACACACATTCGTACATATTAGTTGCTAGGGCAATCTAGTACTGTCGAACAAGTCTTCCTGAACGCAGATGGGTGGCTTCCATTTGCGCATTACTACCGCATCCGCGAACCGGAGAAGCCCTTGATTTTTTGTTGCTTAACGTATCCGAAACGCCTTCGCCAGGTTCAGTTGGGGTCGACAAGTCAACAAGTGGGGGGGTGGTCGATGACGCTGATTCCTTCTGACCTGTCGCATTCTGACTTGAGTCCGGTATTGTGGTATCCATCAGCGTTTTGCGAACCCGAACTGGAATGGGTTCGTTGACCTGATTACGTAACTGTCGCTCCGTTCTGCCCATGTAAGTGGCCCGGCACTCACACGAGAATTTACAGATGATGTAAGAGCAGTAGCGCTGTTTTCAGAGGTGGTGAGCAGCATGACCAGTTTGGTTGCATAGAACGTGCGTCTCATTACCGCTGTGAGACGACTATTCAACAGAGCGGCAATGTCATCACTCTTGTATGGCAAATGGAAGTGGACATTTAGTTTGGTAGCTGTTGAACACATCGCGCCAGTCGGCTTTTGTTCGCTGGATTTCTCAACAAAGGCCGATGGATAGCCATTTTCTTTGGGCCTGCTTCACAACAATGACATCTCTTTGGCCAGTGTTTCTCTTGAACAGATTCTTCTTACGCAATAGAACAAAGTCCTCACTAGACCCCGTTTGTACTGAATCGGCAAAAAACTGTGAAAGTTTAGGTACTGTCTAGTCCAAGAGTGTTTTCGGTAGACGGACCGCAGTAAGCAACCGATGTTCTGGCGTTTCATAAGAATATTCTAAAACGCCAGGGTTTCATCCCGTTCGTGCTCATGATGAAGCTTAGTTTGGAGTTCACCTTGTTTATTGAATCGAGTATACTCGTTGCCATCTCCTTGGTATTGGTAAATATCAGCGCATCATCAACATAACGCCGATTGAAATGAGCCTGACTGATAACAGCGTCTGCGTTCTGCTCCAGGTAGGCAATAAACCTAGGTGAGCGTTTCTCATTCGTGCCTACTTGATGAGAGGAGCTAATTGGCTTAATGCACCCAAAGGATCTCAATAATTACCCTCCTTAGCTGTTGCGCTCCTTTTCGCTGATATGCTGAAACCGATCAGCCATCTTGTGGTTGACCTGTATACGAAAACGCATCCACCGTGGCTCCAGAAAGGTTTGTTTACACACAGCTTGTCCCAATAACTACCGGCGGATTGGTGGACAGCGACTCATGGTCTAGTGGATACGTGTTTGGACTACAAGCTTTCGCTTATTCACGAGTCGTGGGTTTGATTCTGCGGCGTGAATGGTGTTGATGAGGCTCAGCTAGGTCGAAACAGCTGTCTATCACTTCACTGGCGGTCACTATGATCTTAATAAGCATTCAAACCGTCTCTCTTCAAACTCACATAGGATTTTCACACGTCCTTCTGTAATACACTGGAATGCTTCTGTTCTGGAGACAAAGGCTGACGACACCAAACGCGATACCGCTATCCTCACTCGATGTTTCCAGGAACTGCTTTGTTACAGAGATAATCTCATTTGAACTCTACTGCCTAGAACACAATTGTGAGGCTTTAGTTAAACTATCACCCAAAATATACTTTGGTTTTCCGACACAAGTAGGTAAGGCTGGGTGTACGGAACGGTGTTTCTCATGTAAACACTTCAGTTCGGTTATCAGAGTTCAAGATTTGGCTGTGCTTAGCATCCCACTGCGTCAACGTGGGTGTAATCATCTTCAATCCCGGATTACTTCACAGCAAACACGATCGTCTACACAGCACTACTTGTTATATATGCGATGTTGTTTGCTGACGGACAGGTTAAACAGCGATTGTCAAACACGACACAATGAACCATCGGCCGTTATGAATTCTCAGCACCTGCTGAGCATGTTGCACATGAAAATGCGTCATCGGCAATAAAAGTAATACTCTAAATAAATGGATACACCAATGTAACTGAACAACAGATAAACTTGTGTATCTACACTTTAAACTACGGCTAAATCAATAGCCGACCTGTTCAGACAGGTTCACATACACATCCTGTTGAGAACAGCAAAGAATCAATAGGTTTGGTGTCTTCTTTCTCAAAAGCATTCACGCATGACTACTCCTTCAAGGTCAAGTTGACTGACACATGTTTGCCAGAATACTGACTGAACACAGAACCTTTTCACAAAATTACCAGTTTTGTTTTGACTAACGTCGAGAAGTGATTAAGACCGACCACTAGAGATCAGGCAGTTTGCGATGACGAACTAAATGCTGTTGTCTTACAGAAAATAAACAGTAAATGAAAATAGACAACCGGATGGACAACTGAAGTTGAGGTCGCAACAAGTTTCAATTATTTGGTTGACTGGTACAACCTGGCTGCGCGTGGTAATAAAATATATTTGTTCTCTGATTAGTGAACTTTTGTGAAGATTTTCGCAAATAACACGGCGAATTTACCAAATGTGCACAATCGCTGTTGCGTGTGCATTATTTCACAGCTAGTCCTGAAGTTGGAGTTGGGAAAAGTCAGACTTTAGGTACACAACCATGGCGGTCTAATTAACTTCGCGTTGTACAAATCTCACTCTCAGAAATCTTTGTAGTTCTAATGAACTGCTAGCAAACTAACTTAATACAACAGAAAGCGTACGTAGGATTGATGAGAAATTTACAGTTTAATGAAAAGCTGAATTCGTCTGTAACGCTCTAGGAAGGAAAGATAAACCACTAGACATTGTCGGTTTCAGTAATTCGACAATACGATTTGTGTGGACAGAGTAGAAGAGAAACCCGAACACATCAGATCAAGTATACCATATGCATGTTTTAACAAACAGCAAAGGATTGATAATAGTGAGTAAGTGGTAGCCAATGTTATCACTCTGTCGCAATGACTCTGATGGCCAAGCTGTATTGCCACTCGCCATGAGTTTTTGAATGCGTATGAAAAGTATACACTGGAATTTATCCGGTGCTGCGATAAACCACTGTAGATTTTTGCAGATGAGACACTGTCGAATACCGAAACGGTATCCCTTAAAAATTAGACAGTTCGTGAGCTATTTCAGCTCTGGCGACTTTTCCATGAGGTGCTTGCTTCAGTTAGGTAAGAGTATATTCCCTGGTAAATGATGATGCTAATCATATTAACTAGTCAAATGCTGGGATTAAATCCTCACTGACATGTAGGAATTGTATTATGAACTTTCCCAGTTTCTGCAACTTATCTAGATAAAGTAGTGAACGAGATACCGTAAGACGTTTTACAGAGTTTGTTTGTATTTTATTAATAGGTACAGACTTGTTAACGAGATTAAGAAGGTGAAGATGCCTCATAAGTCGGTAACCTACAAACAGTCTGGTGAGTAATCCGAGCATTGAATTTGGCTTTTTCATCATGCATGCACCGTATGGGGACAGTGTACAGACAAGTGAGACGATCATTAATAGACCTCGTTTACGAGTAGTGATACACAGGTTTTCACATTACAATGAACGCAACTACACGTGGAATATGTCTGTATTTCAACTATAACTGGGGTATTGGTAGCGTCATTAGAGGATCTAATACTCCTAGACTATGAGCAGAAGACAATGTTTGAGGCATCACTGCCTGTTAAAGCTGATTGATTTGCTGATAGACTAGCAGAGTAAAACTTGCGAACAGAGACATTTCTGCATTTGAAACGACTAAATTAAATTTAACCAAACTGGTTGCGTTTTACGACATTAGCAAATATTTATCCTAAACCGAATTCGTGTTGGCGTTAGCAGTAGGCGATACAATGAGATCATTTGAATAGATTAGTTCAAATACACTGTTTTGGAAAGCATAATCGACGATCACTTGGGGAATTATGTTTTATAATGTGCATTCTTGCCGGCTGGTCAGCATGGATTTTGGAAGACCATTCCATGCCTGACTAATCTGCTGTTAGCTGGAGAACTATGAGACCAGGCAACTGATGGAGGTAAGCAAGTAGATGTTATCTATTTGAATTTCTCGATGCGATCAATCACACAAATCAGTGTATTAAGCTTCTTCAGCGTGGTTTCGATGGACCTTTTCCATGTGATTCCCAGATTACCTGAAAGATAATCTGGCAATATACCTCACGGTTTCATCCTGTACCCTCTGCTGTTCAAATTAATCGCCCTCGAAGTACCATAGTTGGCTAGCTCCCCAATAGTGTTGTATAGAGATGACACAAAAATGTGGTGAATGATGGATAGTACTGCTGAAGGCTTCAAGATGATCTTGACTGGCTGCACCATGGGACCACAGCTTTTTAGAAGGTAAAAGGTCACCCACTTCTATGCTCGAGCGAGGTCTATAAACGACCACTTCAGAAGACCTGCCTGTCTCTCAGCCGTGCCTTAATGTCGAAAAGTTTTCGTGATCTTTGGAATGCTGAGTCGATCATTTTGAACTTTCCGCCGGAAAGCCTTTCTTTGAAGTTCACCTCACTAGTACTTCACCACACTGAGTCAACTAAGCAACGTTTGTGAACACTGCTTGCGAAAAACGTTTCCATGACAAAGGAAATACAGAGTAGGTTAATGAAGCGTATGTTAATATTTCGTTCACTCTCTTTCCTAGAAAAATTGTATAACTAAGTTATCCATGTACTATCTACATGTCGCAGGCTACCGTACATCGGCCTATAAAAAATTACATCGCATCCACTAAAGTATACTGTTAAGTTTAGTTCAAATCTCTGTCTCTAAAGTAACCACCTGAATTGGGAGGTTAGTTGTATAGCATACACAAAAAAAATATTTCACTGCTTGTGTATATCCATTCTGAGAGTTCCGTCAGTAGGTTACTTTATGTGAAGACTATGCATACACTCGTAATGCTTATCCGAATCTCTAACAAACTTAGTCTTACGGACAATCGTGAGGTGATGTAAGACTTCTTATGTCAGTGTTTACTTGTTTAAGTGCATTTTCCTCAAACTAGACTGTCATGTTCGAGGCATGCTTCTCTTCTCACCTTCTACTTAAAGTAGCCTTATTTTGTTGCATATTTCTGTTACCCTTACCTGGAACGAAACAGTTTTGTCTGTTTGTTTGTTTACATCCTGTGTGTTTTTCCTTTGATTGTCCTCTAATCCCCTTCCGAACCACAAAACATAGAATCAGATAAACATAGGTGTTAAATCGCTTTTGGCGATTTGAGAGTAATTTATTCAGTAACGGGTATTCGACAATTCCAGTGAAGTTTATTCAGACGGTCAGGTTAACGGAACTATCCTCCAACTCCGAAAAACGTCAGAAAAGACGATCGAAAGGATCGGAATTTATACGGTACTGTTTACTAAAATTACAACAAAGGTACTATCTCACCTTGAGTATGAATCAACCGGATACACAAGTAATCTGGCAAAGGCCTTCGAAATTGGGTAATCAAACACACGCCCACAAACAGCCACCAATCAACGGGAAATAACCTCATTAAAACAATCGGGTACAGAAGAAGATGAGAACGTGTCAAATAATGTCAACAAGAAAGTTTTAACCGATAAACAATGGTGGCTATAAAAAGGTAGAAAGTAAATATTTTATGTGTAGTTATGGTGCAAAATCCATCGTGATTGTTTACTGTAAACGGCAAAGACAAATAGAGGCAAAGTAAGGATCGGTTTTCTACAAACAAACCTTCATCGTTCCACATCATACCAGATAAAAAACGGTCAAAGCACCAGATGAACTTCAGTAGATCTAAGAGTAAAACTTGTAAGCTTTTTAAACCTGTAGAATTCTAATGATTAGTTGCTTATGGTAATATAAACCTGACGCAGCCAACTGATGGATGGATTATTTCCAAAGACATATAAACCAGAAATAATTGAAGAGTGAACTATGGTACAAGACTTTCACAATGGTCACTAAAAACCCAACACTTCAAGATTGTTACTCTTTCTTCTACGACCTCATTGTCAACAGAATCGTGGTCGCTCAACTATTCAGACACAAAAATTTCGCGAGTAGATTAAAAAAACGGGTGTCAGTACCTGTAAAGAGCAATTTATTTGCATCCGGCTCTAGCTATTTACATACTGTTCACAACTGCGTTGTAGTTTGTAAGGTCAAATAGCCAAATACTCCAAGTTGCTCATTTTCTAAACTACCCTCGAATTCCTATCAGCAAACAAATTTACACTACCATATTTTAGGGCTAGAAGCAAAGTCAGAGAGAAGGACTTCGTCAACATTGTTGTGGTATAAGTAAAATACATAGTTGTACTGAGCATAAACTAAACACTAAGATCTGACGGGATAAAATGTTTAACAAAATGCCTTACACTACAAAAGTTGTGCCATCTTTCCAATCACCCTTCACGGACTTTCATCACTTTGTAACCCGTCCATTTCTATCGGATTTCCTCGTTGAAATGATCAGAATGAACACAGTTATTCAGTGTTTCTCTGTTGATACTTTTCTGTACCGAATTTGTGTACAATGACAAAATTATACAGAACTTCTGAATGGGAAATAACTCATAAAGTACCCCACAGTGGAAATGATGGAGAAGAGAAGGCGTAAAAGGTATAGTTGGGAAATTCGAAGCTTCCCAGCAAATTAAATGCGACTGCAGTTCTTTTTGATTTCGTTCTGCATATGCACTTTCTATCGTAGAAGTGGAAAGACGAGAGGATAGAAACAGAAGAGTTGTAGACATTCCAATCGTTTTTACGTTTCTGAGAAAGCATGGAAGCACAAGTATAGGGAAAAAAAGCTAGCAAGTAATTTTATCACGCATATGACGATGGACTTAAAATATAGCATTCACAGGGAGGAGGGGATTAGGTCTCGTTACATTGAACCGAAAGACATTAGAAGGCTTACTTGTAGGAAAGGCGAGAATCTATGCAACTTACATTGTGTTGATTAAACAAATGAAGACCGGACACTCAGACTGGTTCAGGTGGTGGTTCCAGTTTGGTTTCACCTATCAGGATAATTGCTGGCTCACGACACACACCATTAGGAAGCATCCTTGAACGTGCCCGTGACCGACTGAACTTTGCCTGATGTTTTCGAGCCCGTCTTCTTGTCAGACTAATGATCACACATAATGTGACCAAGAATGCTACTATCACAGAGATTATAGTACCGGCGATCCAGATACGTTTACTTCGTGGTAAATACATAAGATGTTGTGTGAGAACTGATTTTGGATTCTGACTGGTGTAGGGGGAAGCTGACCTCCGATCGGATGGTATCCAACTATGAGTGCTTACACCGTGCGTCTCGGATGCTTCTTCTACATACCATACAACATTGGGTGACTCCGTTTCCGTGGATCTAGCAGTTGGCCGACCCTCATTGATCAGTGCCATTTGAAGTGGTACGTTGTCACGACAAAGCATAGTATCCGAACAAATATTTGGCATGCATTGACCGATAGAGATTTGGTCCAAGTCCTCCACTGTCGGTGGTTCCTCTAAGCGGTCAGCAAGCTGGAACTGAGAAAATTTGACCATATATTGCTTTAGTGGTGGGCCAGGACGTATGCGAATCACATTAACACTGGGATCTTGCAAACAATTAATACAATAGAATTGTAAAGGTGCTTCTTCACAGTCGACAAATCGGACAATGCGTATTGCTGAACCGAGGGTAAGAAATTCTTCAAACTTCGATTTACAACTGAGCAATAACTGTTCCATTTTGGGCAGATTAGATAAACTACAACTATCCCATTTTACAAGGCTGGTGCGAGTCAGTAGCATATGCAGATTATGTAGTCCGGCCAATGAGAGTGCATCTATCTTATGCTCATGTAAACGCAAATCCAGCTGTAACTGCTGAACAGATCCATCAGCAAATAGGTCGACGAAACCCCAAGGTGCGATTTTCACTGTGTCAGGTGTAGCGATTGACATACTTCCGTTTTCCCAGGGCACTTGCATGTCTGATCCAATGGGTCCAATACGGATAAGGTTATTTACACGTTGGCAAGGTATCTGTTCGGCAGAATCAATACTGGGGGCTCCTCTTTGACAACGTAAAATATGTAGGTCCTGAGTGGAGTTTACGGGCTTCTCAGTTGAGAGTGTACAGTTGCACAAACTGTGTGTGCTAAATGGAGAAGCCAATACTGAGGTAATTACGGTGCATAAACAGCAAATACTGTGTAGAATTATCCACGGAAGCATATCTGTCAAAACATCTTTCGCCAAAAACTGGCCAAATTAATACAACTCACACTTTCAAATCACTATCTGGGATGTCCATGATAAGATGATGACACGGACGGTTTCAGAACCGTTCATCCCACGTCTGAATTCTAAACAAACTAGCGGCAGTCAATCCGTGTTCCAACAGCGCGAGCTGTAATGAATGACCGACAGGTTGGCCGTTAACCGACCAATCATATTGAGTAAAAGTTGTCCAATCAACAGATGATTCTCTACTATTGGCTTTCAGAAGTTAGACAACCGACCACGCCGAGGTTTGCATAGGAACATACTGTTGTATGAAATAACGAATGCGATTATGAGTGAACTACTACGAAACTCATGGCCAGCATACACCGAACAATAGTATGCCAGAACAATTTGCATCGACTAGTTAGCATGGACCTAATATGTTAAGGGCGTGGCTGCCGCTCGTATCTCTCCACATTTTTGTGTGCACTGACTGAATGCCACCCACCCACAGTTGATTCCTTCTCGCCATCGACTGATTACGTGAATTTTGCCGAATACCGCTCATTCATCGGATCAACAGTTCACTCACTTAAGGACAGTCCCAACGAGTTCAGTCTGAATGACATCAAGTTTTGCCATCGACTGGAATGGACAAAGTCGACTGATTAGCTACAGTTCTGATGCAAGAATTGGGGTGGAAGAATACGCGTATACCGACTCAATTGTAAACGACCAAACGATGGTGCTGACATCCCCACTATGCAGAGTGACGGTGATTTTGGTCCTGCATATGCTGTCACCTGGTGAGCTGAAAAAGTAAACTGTCTTGTTGCGTTCAGCCTTTCGGCATTTTAGTCTACAGGAACCTACTGCAAGGAGATTTAGGTCCAAAACGTTTTTTACAGAACTGCTGGTTATTTCAAGATGGTAACATTTTGACTGACGGAGAACGTAATAGGGTCTAAGTCATATTACAAAAACAGTACTTCTTAAGTTGTATATACATGGGCTCTGTTGTTTATGGTAGTCAGTCCATCTAGACGGACTGTTGATAGACATGGAGTTCTATTGTAACAGTAGTTTAATCTAAGGATGAAGTGTGTTCGGTAAAGAACACCAAGACGATCAATTCCCATGAATGATAGGATGTACGTAAAAGTAGAGCAAAGCGGAATGGAGAAGGTGACGTTTCCTAGCCTGCCGGTTGTTAATTGATTCCCAATCATCCGTTTTGTCCACTGGGTGCATGCGTGCTCTGTGCTACTTAAAAGTTAGAAACAGTACTGATCATACTTGACCAGGAATGACGACGGAGCATATACGTTTCGGTATTTGCAGCAACTTGACCAATCTGGTTGACGTTTGAGACAAAAAAATCAACTCATTGAGAGCCTATTCGTGTAAGTATATCCCGTAACCTCCTATATATTCATTGTGAATTGCGTACAGAAACCTGGTCAGCAGACGCATATGGTCCAGATAGTTCGCTTGAAGTTCCTTCATGAAAATCTGAAAAGTTTCTTCAATCGCTGAACACTCGTTGCTTGCGCAAGTGTTGTAAGACCAAGTTTCTGATCGAGAATAATCGCAAGAGGTTAAAATAACTATTCCCCTACCTAACAGCATAGAGCAAAATGACAGTATTGTGTTTTTAATTGCCAAGATTCATCGGAAGCTCCCGACATTTTCGTGGTTGTTATCCTCACATCCGGTATGTATGCAAGCGGAACTTACAGATTAGCACCGAAATCAACAGCGTTTGCAGGAAATGTGCGGGAACTTAGTCTACTTCATGATCCTAGATGGTATTGTAGTTTTACCTGTTAGGGTAGCATAAAGTAATATAGTATTATCGGTCACACTTCAACAAAATCATACAACCGTTTCTCTGTCGTTGTCCTTTGTACACCAGCTGATTCTGATTAATATACTGGCTTTCGAATCATTATACTACCACTTTTGCTGTTGGATCATATAAAGCTTTCGCACATATCATGTAAGTACTCTTGAAATCGTCAAGTGCCTGAACTAACAGACGAAACAGTTCATAAATGAACTACTAATCCTGCACTATGCAATTTTCCCCGTACTTCTGGCAACACAGCCTAATTCTAACGTCTTCATAAGAACTTGCTACATTCTCATCTTAATCTGAATACGTCAGACGAAATGTTAAAGTAAGTTTGTATTGGGATTGTGACTGTATGAAGGAAGATGTTCGCCTTTAAGGTTATATTTACAAGACTGATGCGCTGTTAGTTCGGTTTTAACGTCTTCCTCGTCTAGAAGTCGTTCGTGTTCGTGCTCTCCATCTTTGTCGCGTGTCGCACTATGAATTCACAGCTCAATTCCATGGACATTCAAACAAAATGTTTTCTATCGGCTGTTTCACGACCTAATCTAGTTCTTCAGATGCCAGAATACCATGACTTATTCATCTTTTATAGTGTGAGTTCTGCGGTTGCAAAATTCAACAACGCAATATAAATATATGTCAAGGTCACTCGTATACCTCTTCATAATTAGCGTCATCCAAAAGAACATACAATCAATATTTGTTTCATGACCAATATTAAAATATATGGTATCAAACTACAATAAATACATAAAATATTTTCTTTCTCACAGAGATGTAGAACGATAACAAATGTTCAGACGAATTTTTGCCAATGGCAGAGAACGCCGAAGAAAAACGGAATCGCCACAAATCCACGTTACTGACGTCAATACAATATACACAAACCTTAAACATCTACCTCCAACGTACTTTCTTAATTAATTTCACTGAGAAACTTAGGTGTTTAGAATAATTCAACTTTCCAAACTTCTAGTCAAGCACATACTTTCTTTCGAGATTGTCATCAGAGCTAGCCACATTGTGCCAACTTGTTCTGTACACTGTTACACAACACTCAATTTGCAGTGTTTGAGGTCATCGGGGTCCAAGGACAGCTTTGATGATGTAGGAATAAAAGAATGGGAGCTTCGAATGATGCTAACTTAAAAGAAATGACAAGCAATTTTATAATTGATTTCACAACTCAGCTGGTAGGACATTTACTGGGTTCAGGTGTGTTGTTTCTGTCGATAGTCAGAGTTTACCTGATTGCCAGATTTCTTGCATTTGTGTCTCTTCAAAGTTAACACATCCGTTGTACTACTTATTTGTAATATATTTTCAGCACTCAGCAATAGTGTTGATGGAGTTTAGCGTGAACTGATTGTAAAATCGTATCTGGGTGTTCACTCCCTTGGATCGTTTGGTGGATTCTATGTGGGGGTGGGTCGGATGGATAATCCAGTCCACGTCTGAAATTTCTGACCTCTCAGTATGGCCTCATCTCTCAGCCGGTATGGTGTTTGCCGTGTCTGAATATGGTATTCTTGTCACCGATTTGAGCTTATTACGTAGGACAATGGTGTGGGCTATAGATAAATGACTACGGCCTAACACCAACCACATATAACAAAAGAAGGGTACACAGGTGCATGACACAAACAGGCATAAACAGGAAGATGATTAGGACATAGACAAGCCGGGAGACTCACGTACAGTACAAAATAATGTCCGTGTAGATAATGGTGTGGATAGCAGTATCCAGGTTTGTGCTGTGTATTGGCAGTGTTGTAGAGATAGGATCACGTGGATGCGATGTGGAGCGGTACAATTGTGGTGTACCTCACGTCCTCGTGTCCGTTGCCTTTGCGCGTTGTTGACTAGTTCAGCGTCCGAGACGAGGCGTTGTGCCCCTTGCGAGTTTGGTCGCCTTCATGTGCGTGCATTACGTGCCTGTAAGTTAACGCGCGTGAGTTGGTTCAGTCGATGCACGCGTTGTGCGTGTATGTGACCATGCCTCTCGCAGTGTTGAGGGGAGAAGGCGTCATTGTCTGTCGGGTGGGTGATGGTGAATTATGCCAAGCGGAGCAAGTGTTTGCAGAGTGGAAAGGACCTGATGAATCACGCGCAGGCCTGTGGAGCGCGTGATGTGTCTGTGACCTTGTAAATAGGCCAGGGGTACGTGAGTGAGTGAGACAGTTAACGGGTGGTCTCCTGATCGGATGTGGGGTGAATGAATGGCTAGGATCGAGCCATCGGATTTAGCGCGGGTTGCTGAACCGTTACAAACTCAACCGAATTTAAGAGTTTTGATGAGTGAACAGCAGTGCGTTTGCAATTCGTTAGGGGATGTGAAACAAAAACCCTACCATCCACACTTTGTTTTTCAGCGGACCCACAATGCTTTCCTTGTATTCTGTCAAGGGTAAAGCCTATCACTGAGTCATGACGGCCACCTATTTAGACTGGATGGGGAATGTAATGTTTGGTGGTCCGTTACAATTAAAAACTTCAATCCAAACAGGTAGCTGTACAGTGTTCCCACAACTCTGGAACTAACCAGGACTTCTTTTTGACTCTGTAATTACCGATGTTCTGCTGCACAGATTGAACTAGAGATACACCTGGCATGATACCACCCTGTTCCAGCGCAGCTGCGATTCTAAACTCGGATGAAAGCCTGCTGTGCTCGGATAGCGAAGATGGTGCTGGCAGTGAACATTTGATTGTGAACTGAGTAGTGTCACACATGGCTTCTCGACAGTCTTCAGTCCACCTCTGAACGCCTGACCATAGAGTCTTCGTTGTGATGACGAATCCTAAATGTTCTTGGTCACTTGTCTGCTAAATATTAGTCAGCGGTTTGAAGCCGTTAACACTTACTGTAAAGCTGAGGAATTTCAATTTTGTGGGACAAATCACAAATTTTAAGTACGTTAGACATGTTTTAGATAGAACCTGTGATCATGCTTCTTCTCGATCGTTCCGCAGCTGACCGCATCGTTTGGGTACATCAGCATTTCATCAGGCCCACTGATTAATTCATCTATCGCTCCGTCAAATATACTGGAAGACATACGACCCAAAAGATATAAAACTCGACTGGAAAGATTGCTGCGAATTTTAGTGTTGGTCAATGTCCTGGTTTCTAAGACCAATGGTATCTGTACGGTCAGTCCTTGATATCATGCACAACCGTCAAGAAATTTCTCAGTTTCATTGTGTTAGCTGCGCGCCTGCGCAGTCGTAGATATAAAGTTAATCGACAGTCACCACAAATCAGCGGTGTCCTTCCAAAACTTTTAAACGCAACCACGATCGAATTTCCCCAAGCTGGGAAAGCCGTTCGAGTGATGATATCGTCCCGCTCTATTTCATATTGTGCCTCAAGTATCCCAACTCGTTGATCGTACAGTAACACACAGCATGTCAAGAAAACCAAATCATTATCATCATCTGACTTTACAACTTGGATGGCCGTCCCGTCGGATTTGATGAAACATTGCATAGGCAGTTTCTTGAGATGGTCATTATCAAAATATATGAAATAATACTGAGGGATCCGAAGTTCATATCGCCTTCAAGTGCAGGAAGAATAAATTTTCAAGAGAACTATGAAGTTGAACAAGAACGTAAGTTTGTGTTTGTAATTAGGTTGGCTGTGTCGTTTCACTGAGTATCCGATGGTGTTAACCAGTGTCACCTTTACTCTGCAAGTTGGTCGGTTTCAGGAAGGCGTTCAAGCATGCAGAATAGGGCACCTCTTTCAGATCGGTAACTCACACCTTCGAGTACTCGCAAAAGTTTACGGTACAACCCAGGATCAGACATTAGGACACATGTATAAGTCCTCTTCCTCAGTCTGCATTGTGTACATGGGTCCGGCATCACCGTTATAGGCTTTTTGCTCTACCTGTGAGGAACTACACATAGGTATCGGGTAGTAGTTACGGATACGGCTTGCCATTCCACATGTGTGGCGGAAAGTATTCGGAAGGCAGCAAGTACATAATAAGCAGACTTCGTCGTAGGACAGCTGTCGGTGGTACTTGAACTTATCTGTTTAACGGTTAGAGATGCCATCACACTAGAAAGCCGAGCATCGTGAATATATTTGACTTTAACCAAATTACAAGCTGTTTTATAAACGATAATACTTAAAGCAATTTACTGGAAGCTAAATTTCAACTGCATCAGTCCCATCTGCTCTTATGAGTTGTTTGAGTTATGAAAGGCTCCTTAATGGACAATTGCTGGACTAGTTACATCAGAGTAGGTAGAACACTGATGACTGTATGTAATCGTATCTTTCTGATTAGTGATGGTAAAATGATAGCTTGTTGTAGCTCACATATATTTGTTATAGAGGTTAAACATGTTAAATATCACAAAAACTCACGAAGAAAACGAATAGCCGTAAGCATTGTGAGTCATGCTCGAACTTTGACACTGATATCGTATACAGAAGTCTCGAACCAGGCAAGCCTTTCGGATGATCGGTTATCCGCTAACCAATCGTGGTCTTCAGTGAGTAATCGATGATGTGAACAGTCACAAGAAAGTTTATACTCAATGTTTTTATTACTTAGATAAAGATTTTTTGTCTAACGTTGAATAGTCTGTAATTAATGTACGGATTTGCTAGTTGGCATTACTAAAGGCTCCTAAATACATGCCACTATGTTGCACGATCAAGCCAGATCAACTGAAATGATTGCCCTTCTCGTTAAAAAAATTTCTGGATTATCTTAGGAGGACTAGTTATCATACACGGACGAAAGATAACCCCTTTCTGTATGAAGTATAGTATGCAATGACGACAGACAATAATCGGTTAACCAGGAAGGAAAGTATTTAGGTGAATACTTAAGTTTCCTCAAAGTAGTGTTGGAGATAGTGGATACACTGTAGGTTGACATATAACAACAAAGCGGACTGGAAAAAAAGAAGTGAATAGATTTGAAAAACAGGAGAATAATAGTGAACGGATGTAATGAGAACCTTTTAGAAGAGCGCTGCATGCGCAGCTACCACGAGCATTCAGATGTTTTGACAAAAGTGTCGTTACCCAATGACGGTCAACAGTGAATAGTGCTCACTGTAAGCAGAAGAAGGCCATAAACCTGGACAGCAATTCAGTTTTCTGGAAACGGCTGCAATAACAACGGATGAACAGTGCAGATAATGCAATAAAACGCATAAATTTTGCAGCCAACGATATGATAGTTTGCAAGTGAATGCAACTTCACATTAAACGACAAACATCTAAATTTCAGAACCCTAAAAAGCGAACGTCCGGATCATACAAAACCAAATATATGAAAGATACCTAATCAATCGACACCATCGCAACGTAGTGATTGGATTTCAGTATTGTATACAATGAAGGGAACTGACTCTGGTAGTTAAACGGCCGACGGCACTCAGATAAACAACACAACGAATGCGGAAATCTTCTCACGACTAATGGATGAACAGTAAGATTTAAAAACAACTAGGAAAAAATTCATAATGCAATTCGCAAATGACATTCCAATTGCAGGTTATTTGAAAAACGTCATAACTCAGCACTGTTAGCATATACTGTCGAAAATATGTTTGTTAGATAAAGTAATTTGGGATTGTAAATGGAGAAAGGAAAAGAGATTTACTACGTGTGTTGAACAGTCTGAACCAGCGGTCCACCATAGAAAATGAATTACAGTTCAAAGTCAAAAAGTGTAAAATCATGCTTAATCGCCATCAACTTCGCGTAGGCCTCTATTCATGCGATACTCAATTTTCCGTATCACTGTGAATGAGACAAACAGGTCTTACCAACAGAAAGATTAAGTTTATCTACAAGATGTACAGCCATAGCTAAAAGATACAAATGGTAGTGAAGTACCAAGAAGAACTTGTGGAACCTTCCATCTCTAAGTGTTTCTCAGTATATTCACCCCAGTAGTCCTCCCACACATGAAAACGAATATACAGTTTTGTCGTGCTTACCTTGGAAATATTTGGCACTTATTAAAGGTGTTCAAATGTAGGCCAGTAGCAGAGTTAGCCGGCTGAGGAAAATCTTCTATTCAAAGAGATTGATGACATTAATTCTAATCTCAATGCATTATCGACACCTAGAACGAGGTACATTTCTCACCAACAAAATATTTTACACTTCGGTTTATCTCACGATACACCACCTCTCACCAAATAAGCATGAACCTCTAAGGAGCCAATTGTCAAAACTGGATTATGGGACGGGTAGTCTGTTATGTAGCAGAACGGTCTCAAACATATGGTCTGTTTATACTGAAACACATAATCAAATTCTGTGTTCACGGCTGAATCAGTCGAAAATTGTGAATATTTCATCGGTACTCAGGCACAGCAGAGAAAAGCAGCACTATAAGTAATCACGGAGTCAAATATAATACGCAGTATTCAACTAGCCAAATTCACAATGTGGTGGCAGATAATCCTCAACCAACATGCTGGATTCCTTTCTGCGACGTAAAAAATGCACGCAAGCAGCTCTAAATACAGAAGGATAGAGGGTCATACTGGAGTACATAAATATGCTAAACTTTGTTAAGTCCTGTAGATAGCGTGAGCATCCTGTAAAGTCATATGACTACAGTTATTTTTCGGGTTGTGAACTAAAGCTGACTGATTTTGTGTGAGAGCATTTGAAATGTAACTGTTTCCCTCCTCTCGGGTGGAAAAGAAGAAGTTCAGACTGAACGGCACTTTGGCTAAACAGATTGGCGCCAAGTTGGAATAAAGTCACCCTTATGTCTATGTTTATCTGTCTGACTGAGGTCAACATATAACCGGTATAAAATTGAAAATATTCTGCCTTATTGATATGTATGGAAGAATTCTGAATCCACCTCAATCGTAAAATTCAAATCGACTTATCATGGCTAAATGAACGAATGAACGTTGTAAATTGATTTCCGTACCATTCCAAAGTGTGAGACAGACAGCATTTATTCCTGTTTCTGAAATGCAACAGAAAAAGCGAGATGCCAACTGGTGACCGTACTCTACTACTGAACCTTAGGCCTTGAGATATTTCTACGGGCTGCAAACTGTACAAATATACACCCCTAAAGTGAAGTCTGTTTCATGTGTTTGGAGTGTCTTTAAAATGATTCCGGACCTAACGACATTCAATATTTAAACATATCTGTTGAAACACGGAGTTCCTATCAATAATTTCCTCAGAGCAGAAGAGAGACAGAAGTTGTTAAGGAAGTGTTCATCCAGACACAACATCCGGAACCCCAGCCAAAGGGCTAACCCAACGTACAGGTCTCCCAGCTGAGTCGAGTGAACGAACAGACACAATGCACCGCTCTCACCACAGCCGGATTTGATGGAACCGGACTGTACGCCCAACTCTGGTCAAGTTGCTCGGCGCAATCGTCACAGTGTTTCGGTTACCTTGGTCCGCGACTGATAACATGTAGTCACCGACATGTTTTGTAGGCGTTTCACTGCTCGGACGACAACGCTAGGCTGGGAGGCACCATGTGCTGATTAGTGCGAATGGACAGAGTAAAAGTATGATATTTTTCTAACATATTGTAGTATCGCGATAGTTTTCTGTTTAAACGGTGGATAATAAAAAGCTGCATACATACTTACAGACTATTGACATTTTGGTGGAAAACTAACAGTTTTTCCATAAAATCTGAAGTTCACCGCTCCAGCTATGGACTTCGATAATTACCACATGCAAAATTACCCAAATTATACCTGCATCTGACAACCGAAGCTCCTATAACCGGGCCTTCTAGTATGGCCGATACTTGTACCTTGAGTATCCGGTGTATAGTGTTACATTCTTGAGCGAGCCGACGGATACTATTTTGGGGAGTGCTACTTGCACGTCACAGAACAACACTGGCAGAACATCCATCTATTGATGTGCGTGGTAGAAATTTATTTGCACGTCACGAACACTGCTCGTCGTAACATATTTTTTCATCAGCCTCCGGATTGATTTACAGGTGACGGATCGCGTACCCACATGTTTTACACTGAACGTGCTAGTAGTCACACTTTACTACAAGCCAAATTAATGAAAATATGTTCACTTCTGTGTTTGATTGTCAGACTACCGACACATTTTTCCCTTACTTGCGTTCCAGGAGTGTGATCTGGTTTCAACAGAACAACTTAATGCTGACGAAATTTTGGGTTGCTGTTGGATTCGAACCAGCGACAGAAGTAGCATACTCAACCAGCGTTCTGCCAACTGAGCAACTAAATCACATCGAGAACTCACCTACTAACTTAACCCCTTGGGCCATCTAGAATCCATCGAATGATTTATAGGACTGACTGTCCAAGCAGAATTTCCCTGGCAGTCCACGTTGGAATTCTTCAGTGCTACTACTGTTCAGCGTTGACGTTGCGCGGTACCTTCGGTCAGTTTAGACATTCCGTTTTTATCACCCTTTCTAGAAGTAATCCAGATGGATCCCCTGTTCTCTTCCCAGTTTCTTGTGGCTTTCACTGAATTTCTATCCAACCACTACGACCTATTTCTTTCTAGCACGTTTTTCTGTACTTCTCGACTACATGGGATGCATAGATCATCATCATCATCATCATCATGGACAGCAGTACGTCAGTGATTCACACTGATGCGCAACTGCCACACAACCACGAAGAAGGAAAAAAAGCAACCCCTATATAGGAAGCGAGAAGAAAAAAGAAGGGCAGGAGAAGGGGACTTGAATACTAAAAATAGCTACGTGTATATTCAAACATACAACAGCAAGGCGCCTACACCTTGCACACAACGGTGGTCAAATACCTGAAGGTGGTTCACGCCTTCTATCCTGAGGGACCATGTTTCGCTACCGTAACGTAATACAGCCTTCACTGTCGCCTTATATACGCGACCCTTAAACTTCAAAGCGATATCTTTCTGTCACCATTAGTGTTTCAGATTAGTAAACACCGCTCTAGCCATGGAAATACGCGCTTCTGTTTCATTCCCTATACCTCCGCCTCCGCCGCCGCTGTTTCAGCTTCCTAGGTGTACAAACTGGTCAACAGCCTCCATGATTTCATTATCTAACATTAAATCTACGTAATCACAGCAATCTTGCAGAAGCACTTTGCATTTTGAGGCTGCAAAGCGCATTCAAAAGTGCTTAGCAGAACGTGAAATTGCGTTTAGCCTTGTTTGTGCCGTTTGAAATTTGTCAAACACCTTATCGTCGGCATAATCAGGATCAGTCAGCCTTCCACCAGGTAAGAGATCCACACCGGCATCATTTGAATACCGGAAAGATATTGCCATTTTATTCTCCAATTCAAGGGATATCCTGATGACGTTTCTGAAGCAACTTCAAACAAACTTGCCTAAACTAGGACAGCTCATCAGTCTGATGGTGTTCCGCATACGCATAATGGCTGATGGACATCAGAGGACTAACGTGCTTGACAGCCTCGCGATTACCAGAGCTCATAGCTTTATTCCTTCCTAGGTGTCATTTTAACTGTGCAGGAATACTTGACGTCCTCTTTCACTGAAAGGACAAACATCCGACGACAGCTATTAAAGACCTAAAAGGTGTAACCGAAGGCGTAACCCATGAATCCAAAATGCCAAAAACACGGACACAAGTCCCTCGTCAGTACGTGATTTACTGTCTATCTGTTCTTATTATAAAAAGTTCAGATATATTTCGGGATGCAAGAGAGTAATCGTGGTTGAGTGCGATCTCACTGACTAAATAATACGTGCGGATATACCTGCATACAGTCGTTCAAATACTCCCACTCTGCAAGATTTCTGACCACGTAATCCTTACTGGTTGGGTTGCGGTCAGTCACTGATGAATGGATAAAAAGACCCGTCATTCGTATTCCATCACATCGGGAGGTCATATTCTGCAGCAGTCGTAATCCTATGTCTATGACAGGTTTTTCATATGACATAACAACAAAACAAAATTGGTTGAATTAAGTTCATAAGTTTATGCGTTACAAACCCATGCTGGACTTAAATACGATGGAGTATGAACTTAAAAACTGGCAGCAACAAGCAGAGAATATTGAGTCTCGACGGGAAAAGAAAAACAATAAGAAACGTCAAGTCCATCTGCAGTAAACGTCAACAATCACAACTGGTCCAATCGGCACGAATTGTACAATTTCCTTAAAATATTTATTCTGGGAATGGAACATAACACACCTCCTATAAAAGGTTTACGCCCAGTAACTTAAATAAAACCAAAGATGTCCACCCGAAAATGTGACCAAATGAAACAAAATTCGATACAGTTCTAAGTGTGTCGTTGAAATATACCGTCACATTCAACTGAGGTTTTCCAAGTGACGCATACTTCAAAAGCAACCATATCTGTTGTTTTTTGAAGTCCAGTGTCTGTCTGCAGTTACGTTTTCATATTTAAATTATAAATATGTATATACTATCCTGCCGGGGCAGTTACTGCCGTGGGTTTACTGACTGATTCCACATGAAACACTTAGATCGGCAGGTAACGAAGTCCAAATGTGAAATCCTCGAGCCCTTGGCGTTGTTTAACAGCTTAGCTAATAAGGCGCTTGTCGTATTTCAGCATGCTGTTTCTGCCATTGGTTCGAATCCAGTCAAAGCCCACACTATCCACAATTGGGTCACTTCTAAATATCCTGGAAAATAATAAGTTCCAGAGTTACTACAGAATTTTCAGTTTCCCAATCACACTAAATTCACAGTGATTTTAAAAGAAGTCTCCTTATAAGGACAGATATTATTGTTTCTATTCCATCGAACATTAGAGTTTAGAACCCTAAGTCCTATAAAATTTCCCTATCAGGATGACATGACTACTCCGAAAGAGAGAATGCGATTAAAAGAGGAATTTAGATGACAGTGAAGTTCTACTTAGTTGAAAAACAATACCCTACGATCAGACTACCAAGTTTATTTTGAAGCGATAAATTTACTGATTATGCAACTCTCATGAGTAAACTGATTTATGGTGTTCGTGGTGAGAATACCAATCAGACATGCCACCCATGATACCATGCCATGGTGTTTCAGTGACATCTAAACTAACCAACAAAGCCGGATGTAAAAAAATACTAGGCCTAGAAAAATGCACTGTTCAATGAGGACTTAAAACTAGCCTGTTGTAAGGTATTTTGTAACATAATTCCAACAAGAATGTGAATAGCAGACGTCTGTCTACGTTGGAGCACAACTGCACTATCCGGTTTGTTTTGTGTTGTGCGTACTGTCCACATCGTATTGAGACCTATAGCAACCATCCTGTGACCCTGAGACCACCAGGATTGGGATTGCGATTAACTAATGGAAACCTACTTATTATAATAGATTTAGTGGTGTGCTTCGTTTCAGTTCGGAAAACATGTTAATTCAACTGCATTACATCACAGGAGAACGGCAGCGAGTGAATATTTTCGTATTCGTTTGAAGGTTTATTCAGTGTCTCCAATATCACTCTCATAATGCGTACCGGAGAATGCAAACTTGTGTAAACAGTCTGCCGAAAATGTGTAAAAGCTCATAGCGCAAAAACACAATCAAGTAGGAACCTGTGAACAACCGCCTAATGGAAATATCGCACTGCGCTGTACAAAGTGCTCCAACTGGTTTACATACGCTTTGCCGGGTAAAGCTTTTAGACCCAATGTCGTCTATTGGTTTAACCACCAGTGGACTTGTGCCTGGAAAACGATGAATCATGAGGCTCAACTGATGTATGACACACTGATAGATTCCGTAACCTAAATTTGCTTGTCCAGATGTTTGTTCTGACCTGAAAACTGATGAACGTTTCAAGAAACTCGACTTAATCGCATTTATCTTTTGAAAAGTTCCATCGAGTTTCCAGCTTCCTCGACTACTTTACTAGAGAAAATGAAGGAAATGTAATATGACTGGAAAAGTTTAATTGTACTGCCCTCATAACTGCTGGTTGGCATTTTTACCAAGGTGATAGTTAAACTGAAGAATATCCCGGTCAAGAATTACGCGAATGAGTAGTGTTTTAAGTCAACTGTTTGGAGAAATCACTCGGTTTGATATAAATACGTTAGCTATCGGTTAATCGCTGTTACCTTATCAAAGTACTCTTCCCAATACACACGTGATCCTGTTGATTTCTGTTGCCGCAGCGGTGACGAACGTCAGACATCGTTTCTTCAAAACTAGTTTTATCCCTTCACATTCACGAAGTGGGCGAATTTTAACGATGTAATCTCAGACATTTTTCATCAACCCAGGTATTTCTGTCAGCGATAATCGGCATCTGTTTGCCTAGCCTTCTGGTTTCAATTAGGAACTGCCATACCGTTGATAAACAAAATTCATAGTAAACGTGCTCCACCTTTGGGTCACCATTAGTCCAAGTTCGTCAGACAATCCATTGACCCATAATGGGTGACAGTGCCCAGGGGAACCCTGATCATAGCTCTTTGATTCATTGTCCAGTGATTGAATGCCTTCATTTTAACCAGTGTGGCAAAACAACTAAACAATCTTGTATTTCGTGAACACGAGATTTTGCTGTCTACAATTTTACTGACATGTTAGGAAATTACGGAAAACAATCATTCAGCGTATCAAGTTTCTTTACTATCCGATCATAATAGAACCCAATGGTTCGTACGGTTATGGAAGGTAAACTTCGATATAACCTATTTGGTAGCAAAGCCAACAAACAAATTAAATGGGATTCACTGCAGGCACAAACCAAACCAGTGGTACGATTAGAATATCTTTGTAACGCACCATTTCATCAAATTTGATGTCAAGGAAATTATTAGAATTGTCAAAAAATGCTCTTTGGATTTATAAAAGCAATAAATACCATTTTTATTTGTTGTTACCTAATGATTTTCATCATTTTTCCTTTATATGCGGCAGACTAATACCAACTGTTGGGATGAAAGACATTTGACACAGTAGTCAAGACGTTGTATCCGTTTCTCAAAAAGTTAACAAAATAACAAGTTGATCTTGTTCGAATTTTAACTGTTTGTTGCAAAGTGACAACAATAAATAGAAATGCGAAACAAGACTGTAATTACAAACATATACAAAACTGTGCGAGATTGATAATGGCATACCGGAAACTGGACAAACTCTGTACAATCTGGTACGTATTGCGCCCTCGTGAATCCGTTTTCTCATAGCATGGAAGTCTAGTAATTTCCAACATGAAACAAACATTCCGGATTTTCTCCTTGACTGTGCGAATTCCGTTAACAAAATTCCAACCAGTCTGCTTGTTTAGTGTTAAACACAGTGATCACGGCAAGACAGAATAACAACTGTTGTTGAGTTAACCACGGGGACGACCTCACAATTTTCAGTTGCCATGGCAATATCTTGTCAGTCTTTCATCGTCCATAATGGGTACTCGCCTGTGCGTATTTAGAGCTTGTCTCAGTTCTACTGACATATACGTGAATTTATGAACAGCGCTTAATATGACATTCGCCATGCAGTTTTTGGTTAAATAGAGCAGAATTCCTTCAAGGAAATAAACAAGGTTTTTGTAAAGCATCAAAAGCAAGTCATAAACAACCTTACGATGGGTTTCCAAAGTAGAGTTATTACCAGAAGGACAGCTTACTAGTCGACTTGCATCAATTCGGAATCCATTTGAATCGATTTTGTTGAACTTCTCAAAGTAACCTTTGGTCGAGATGGTGGTGTCAAGTTGTCAAAACGAGATAATCAACGTAGTAACTTTTCTAACAATGCTGAAGAGAAAGTGAGAAACTACGCCAAATCATTAGTCACTTAATTTCTATATTCATTACATCCATCTCAATCAATGCAGAAAACCTCAGCTCTTGCAATAATCTCTTATGCGAGGCCATTTTACATTGAGTTATACACTCCAAATGAAGTCACAAAGTTGGTGTTGGAAAATGGAAGTAGTTCGTCCCCATGAGACTAGCCAGTAAGCTGCCTAACTAAGAGTGGCATCTCAAAAAATATCCTCTTCTAGATGTTTACGTGAACCGGAATAAGTACACTCTTCATCCAGTCTCTAAAAAGTACACACAGGGAATCTACGGTAATGCATACCCAGCTGATGCCTCTTGCTTCAGGACGCTGCTCACTGACCATAACTTAGATGTGATCATACATCTTTCATTTCTACAGACGTAGTAGAATTGGAATGAATGACTTATCGCATACACAAAAAGAAGTTCCTGATACCGAAGACAAACTGCCAACCTTCAGCTGAGCAGAAATCGTGCTCAAATTAAAGACGTTTTTCTCCAAAAGTTGATCAATAACTGGAGCCGAAACCGAGTACGGCTTTGATTCCGGTAACGGGTTACCATGCATGTCGACAAAAATCTCTTTCCAATAGGTTATTATCATTTGTTTACAATAACTCAGAAAACACTAGTAACAATACAGTTACTACTAGAATCACAATCCCACGCTTTCAGTATCACTAATTGAGCCTAATGTGACAGTAGTTTCTGTCACAGTTTCTCAAAATCTCACTGAGACAGAGAAAATTGTTGTTCAAGTTGTGAAACGTTTTCAGGCACTGCCCGCTTATTTGCGTGTACCATTTCTTGTGTCACGTCCTACATAAAGTATGCATGGCTCTGACAAAATGATCACTCGAAAACGTGAACCAAATGTAATCAAAGTCATAAGGGCAGAGGACGTAATCTTGAAGCGCGGTATGAACAAAACCCTTCAAGACGTCCACCGGATCCTCGATTTAGTGAACTCTCTAGGCGATACGCACCACAGTCAAACACTGACAATTGCTGGCACCATAAACCTTTTGGTAGCTGGACTAAAAGCACAATAAACTATGCACTCACATATGCAGCGTCGAAGCAAAGTGTCCATTTGGAGACTATTGCAATTAATTTCACATATAATTATCAGCTCGTTCTGAAGAAGAACGTAGAAACTGAGGGGCATGTCCCTTTATTGACACTGATGCAGATGTCTGTATGGTTTCGTCCATAAAATGAGCAATGTCAAGATATCATAGTTCAAAACTTCGTGTCGCTAACGGTACCCCTACAGTTGCAGTCGGCTGAAGCTTGTTGAACCTTAGTCAGGGTCTCCAAGGCCATTTCGTTGAATATTTACGATCATTGAAGTGACTTCTCTCATAGTCATTGTTCTCCGACAGTCCGCCATTCTGAATAACATGAAACGTCGTAAGCCAGTGAAGTGCGCCGCCGGGCTAAGCATACCAGGCACACACACAATAGTTGCAGCCATAACCACCAGCTGCGTCCAACTAGCAGCTTGCAAGCAATTTGTGGGTTTCCATATTGAGTCACACAAACCGTTCGCAATCAAACGATATTCCATTGGTGACTCCTAATGTAGGTGGTGGTATACACACCAAGAGACCTCACGTTTCTACACTGCCTTGTGGATTAACGAGGGCAGAATTTGAATACATACTTGAACTCTGAATAACACACTCTCGCTAGAGTCCATGGGCTTTGCTGTTATATTTGGTCGTGAAGAAACCAAGTAACTGACGCCCTTGCGGTCACCTTCGCGGGTCCAACAAAGCAACCGCCACTGACAAGTACCTAACTACTTGATTACATTTAAAATAACATTTTAGCAAGGCAAATACGGTACGCGAACATCACCATATTCCACTAGCCAAATACATTATGTCTCACTCAAATTCCTTCGCATGCAACCCCTTTTAGGAAGTACAGACCAAGCATTTCAACCCTTCATTCGGGAATTCATACAACGGTTTGAATTCGTCCACCCCTTTCCGAATGACGTCTTGGTGACCAGTATTTTAGAACAGTGACATCTTGCAAACCTACCCTCCTCAGTGGAGCGGTTGGCCCAACATAACATGACAGTAAACCCCATTCACTGCAGCTCACGGAAACCACTTCATTAATCTGCGCTCATTTAGTCCAAGCGTGCGATCGTTGACCCTGATGTCCTAGCTCGCCCTGACCCGGACACATTGTTGGCAACTGTACCCAACGTTTCCAAAGTAGATGTATGCGCCATGTTACAGCGGCTAGCTGCCAGATACCGGCAACTTCTAGCCTTCTTCTGCAAACGCTCACAACCTATGAAGTTCCGTCGGAGCGCGTTTGGTAAGGAGTCACCGACAATTTATCCAAATATCGGCCACTTCAATACTTGGGTTACAGGCAGAATCCTTTCAGTTTACATTGATTACAAACCGTTAATCTACTCCCTAAACGCTTGAACCGACTAGCATTTCCCAGTGCAAGCTGAGAACTTGGACTATACTGATCATCATACAAACGGATGTACAACGTGCCTCAGGTACCGAAAACACTGTCCCGAACGCTGTTTTGGAAAGTCATGATCCCACCACATCCGTTGATAACGGCAATAATTTAGCCTCAACGGCTGCAGCACGAGCTACCGGTCAACAGGTTGAGTACCTTCGTCAAATTACTTCTGTCGTTGTTGAACCGGTATCTCTGGTATACTCAAAGGGCACAACCCCCTGTAGCAATTCCAACAACATATCGCACGCGGTAGTCCTTGCCTCTTTTCACTGCACAGTATTTGATACAATATACGACTTGTTCATCGTCATTAAAAGAATCCATTCGGCACATTCCTTACTTCAAAAGCAGGTTTTCACTATGTGCACATTGATCTAGTAGGCAGTCTAACACCCTCCACTCGGTTGAGTTATTTATTGACGTGGATTAACCGCTTCATAAGTTGGCCTACAGCTTAATCGCTTTCTGAAAACGGAATTTCCGGTGACAAAAAGTGGGTACAGATTATGGATAACCCTGAAAGATATCTTCCGGCACTCCTAAGTAATATAGGGCCCAACTTTTTTCGCACAACTTTAGTGAACGTGATGGTTGAACGTTTTCATCATCAACTGATACCTTTTCTTAGTGTGCATGTGGCGCGTTCTAGAAAAGGGGCACTTCCAGCAGTTCCTTTGGGACCACACAAGTTAGAGGTCAAGACAGCCGAACCAAGTTTTGTTTATACTCAGGTCACCGGGTGAACTTGTATCACCTGCATCTTCAGCACCAAAGCTCATTTGACACATCACATGCGGAAGCCACTCCTCGACAGAAATCGTCAACCGTACACATGAATGATAAACCTTATCCTTGTTCTCATCTTCTTATACGTACGCAGAGTTGTGTCAACCAGTTCCGCCCCAAATACCCGTCCCTTTCGTGTTATTATAGGCGAGGCAAAGATCCGCATCCTTAGTTGAGGTAATTTAAATGTATATATATATATATATAGAAATATATTATTTAGATATGAGAAGGACATTTGATTAAAATTTTCCCTAGGACCATTGGGAATAATCCGTGCCTGGGTCTAATAGGCAGGCGGAAACGCAGAGAATCCACCGCTATGTAAATTTCTGGAAAACGAATTGCTTTCGAGAGAGTGCAGTCTTCCTAGCTCCGGATAATCGATTTCGCAAAATTCGCAGACAACATTATCCAATGAACTACAGCTAGATAATACGTCGGCCATAGGAGCATACAACTGGCTGTGTGCAAGAAATTGCACAAATGAAGTGAATGACCTCGAGTATTTTCTGACATGGCTTGTAAGTAAACACATAATTGAAACATGCATGCAGAAAAATATCAATTATTGTTGAAATCTCTAAAAGAATTAAATTTCCTTGAATCGCCACATTATGCCCATTTTCCCTCAAGCCAGGTTGACTGCGTTTCTCTCGACTTGTCTGATGAGACATTAACAATGGTCTGAGCATTTATTACAAATGATAGACAAGTCTGTACTAATATCGTACGGTGGCAAGCATTTTGGACAGGCGTAGCGCAGAAGCCCTCCCATATCATAGCTCATGGAACGGTCGGATATTCTTTCACGAAGTAGAACCAATTCTGCTCTCACTTGACGCGCAGTTCAGTTGACTAAGCTCACTGTGATGATGGAAATAACCACCGCCAATTTGGTAAATCAGTCATAGTTGCACACATCTGTTTCGTAATCTGAATACTGATATTCAAACAACAGACGTCGATTGACATTCAGGCTCATGTTCATTATCATAAGACGGAATCAGAAAAGTTATTGTTTGTGGAGAATTACTCAGGTATATTTATCCATGTTAGACATTGTAGGACGTTTCCCTTGAATTCAAACATTGCACCGCTTCTCTAGTATCGCCAGTTCGACATCGTGTTTCACAAGGAACCAATCTACTCACTTAGTGGTCTAGTGAAGCTCCAGTTCGAAAAAAACATGTGTGAGCCATACTAGTTTAGGCTCCTCTATCCTCCCCTCATGTGACTACTACCGGTAAGGTATAACATGTTGATTGACTCATAAATTTCGTTCTTTTGAATGCGCCGCACTAACAGGAGTGATTCGGCGTTGGTGACATGATATACCAAAATGACTAATCACCATGATTAGCCGAATCAACCAGGTTGGTAAATCGACAACGTATAAAGCGATATCATCAAGTTCCGAATTGGTGGACACATATTACCTTCCGCCGACTACGTCACAGATTGCCACTTCAGTACAATTATCAGCAGTCTATCCCCTGATTTTAAAGGTGCTGGTAGTTTTGTTATACGGAGTTTTATCCAGAGACCACTGTTATGCGTTCGAACTACCATCGTGACAATTACTCACAAGTCATTGATTAGATTCTTACAACGTTTCTATAGCTGATGAGACTCAACATGTTAGGAACAACAGTCTTGCACATTTTGAGCATGTATAACTAAAGAGCGGTGACTTAATTTATTACTGTCATGATTCACAGGTGATTTGCTGTAATCAACAGAATCTATCTTTTTGGACATAAGACGTTGTATGAAAAAACCACTCCAATAAAATGGTGATCCATTGCATACGTTTCCAGAATATTCTTTCATTTTAATTCCAAAACCCAAATCCCCTTGAGTAATGCATTTTTCGATTTCATACATGGATTGACATTTTACTTCATAAATTTTGTGGATTACTAAGGGTATATTCTCACTATTTGTATCTATTCGTGTTACAATATTCATGTTTCAATTGAAAATTTCGGGGCAACTGAACAAGATAAACGCCTCCGTGTTATCGCTTCAGACAGAGAGTGTGTAGGCATCATCACCCGTCTGTTTTTAACTCCCAGGTTTATTCTACAGACTTGACTGCCCCAATCGTCTTCAATCTCTCCCGTACAAAGGTTTCATCCCAAACTCGTTTCCGATGATTCATTCGCCCTACGTCCGTCATTGTACCTTCTTCCCCTGGCCAAACATCTGTACGTGTTTTTGCCAAGTTTAAACCACACCAACGTTTCGCGACAGATGCTGTTGGCCATGTTTACAACCCTGAGCGAAGGAAAGATGTGAACCTAGACGTGCATCTGGGACACAATCCCAGACTATAGTTGGACAGTGCAGAATGGTTCGTACTTGCAAAAACAAAAACTTCACAGTAGAAAACTAAAATGAACAGCACTATGGCTCTTAATCTGACCAATTTTAGTGCAATTCAAGGAAGTACATAATAACAAAGAGAACATAGTAACCGTTGTGAATTGCGAACAACGCAATAATCTTGACAAACGTGATTAGTTTTAAGCTCTCAGTTACAAAGTTTGAAACTAAGGTTGGTGGTATCGTATCCTCATGTAATTCACTGGCACGAAGGTCGTTCAGACAGTCTTATCGGCAAGGTTTTGTGGAAGTATGTGTAAAATGTACACAGCCGCTTAAATTGGATACACATGAATGGGAAACGCGAGCACATGTATACACAGGCAAAACTGTTCGTGTAACTTTACTAAAATGAGATAAAATTCAAGGAAATCTCCATTATAAGACAAATATCAGGATTGTACAAACAGTTAATCCCGATGACCACCTGCAAAATAGTGAATCTTGTTGAATCTCACCGGAACCACGCTATTGTGGGGCTCGACCTCGTGACCTTCTTATTAGACCACCACAGAATAGTAATCCAGGCACACGTACTAGAAAATGTGATCGCGGTCAACGAGGTTGTAGAGATATAAATGAATTACCATCTTTTTGCCACATGCTGTAATCGATCAGGTATGTGAAGCTAATTCACGGGTTGTGAACTACAGTCCCAGTGTTCGTGGTGCTAATGAGACCTAACGTGACCGAAACATCTTTCCACCGCTTCTCCGGTGGTAACTATAGAACCACATGATTGCAAATCCCCACTCACCTCCAACTGGAACTATGCTGTACGCTTGCTCGTTTGCAGGTCAACCACAATCGACTGAATAATTTATCCTATGAACAAAACAAATACAAGACCAAAGGAAAGGAAGATCACGTTTTCATATACAACCGGTCCCAGTGACCACCATTGAAGAGGCTGACAGCTGTTTCGACTCAGCAAGACGCACGTCGGAGAATCAACCTCCACGACTGGTATCTAAGCAGCAGATTGTAATCCAAGCACTTATCTACCAGATCTTTTCTCAACCTCTTGTGAGGCTGTGATGGATGTTTGCAGGCTGATCGATTTCAGACTATGAGCGACAGAAAGATAAAAAATCAGGCTTGAGGTTGTCTTGCTAGGTTATCTTGGCGCAGGCAATTTTTACAAAGACGAAAAATCAGGTTGATCACCAATTATTAAAAGTTATCACATATGCCAAATATTTTATACAATACCTGCAACTTTGTGAGAACTTTAGCCACAATCACGTGTACCTCATCATCGGTATACTGATATACTTAACAAGGTCGTTTCAGTCCTCTACAAATTTCGTTGCATTATGTCACACAACTGTTTCAACAAGTGACATATCCTGTTAACATTGGCATATGCCCGGACGAAGTGTGTACTTCTGAAGAAGAATCCGAAAAGCTGTTTGTACTTTACTGGTGCTACTAAAAGTGTGTTTCATCTTCCTTAAATGATGATGATATATTGTGAACTGCACTGCTGACTCAGTCTTTAACTTCTTACTTACTGATAATGTAAGAATTATTTTTTATGAACCAAACTAACTAATGAACTGATGATTTATTCTCTCTCACTCTACACATACGGATTTGCAATAAATCTTCATCAGGTTTGATTTTGATTATCAAGTCTCATTGAATTAAAAAAATTGCCAGTGAATCTTAATAAAGGCTTCAAAACATGGAATCCTTTTGTGCAGTTGGGTATCCGCTTCCAGTTGAAGGTCAGCAGTCTAAACTGGTGCAATTCCTAGAAGAATTTAATAACTACCAGTGATTCGCTCTTGTTAGAGCTTGTCAGTAGTGTCTATCCTCAAAAATAAGTGTAGTTGACTGCACACATTTGAAAATTTAGTCACACCTAGAGTGAGGTCAAGCGAAAAGTGGTCAACACGGCTGCCTCATGAAAGCGTGGCCACAGTCCAAGCCTTGGCCGTTGTAAGGATATACATTGCAGACGGACTGTTCTAACATGAAAAAAACCAGAGTCTGGTACTTATTTTTGAAATGGACTGACCGAAAATTCTATGGGAGTGCGATCAACTGTGGGTGCCTTTCTGTTTATATGAAAATCGAACTCTCCTGCTACTTATCAATAATTGCCAGTGCCTTTAGCCTATTTTAAATCAGTTCGATCTTTTGGGAATTCCACAGAATTATCGAAACAATTTTTCGTTTACTGGTTTCCGCTGCGAACAGCATGCTTAGTTTTACATTGTGGCCTTACATTCAGTATGGCAGATAATTTAATGTAGACAAGAATTAAGTTTGAAAAACCTGGGCTTCGGTTGCGTACGAACCAACTACAGAAATAATTTGGACTCTATTAAATTACCCAGGATGCTACTAGTACTTGCTAGAAACACAGTTTCATTGCTCAAATGTGGCCGTATGGATTCTAGCATGAACAACAGGATTATTTGATGGTCTTCATATGACAGTAGTTTGGGGGAGTAACTGCGACTACGTTCGAAATATGTGATCTTCCAAAGTGGCTTCTCAGCTTAGCTGGTGCAGTGCTTGGGGAAGGCATTTTTGTCAGTGGTTCGAATCCAGCAAGAGCCCAGGGTATTCGCAAGTGTGTGCTATGATCTGTTTCATCAAGTGAACTTCATACAAAATTGTATGGTCCATCAATAGTCCACACAGGTGTGTCTTAAAAACTCTGCTGGGTAACCCAAAATGATTACCTCGTGTAATATAAAACGGAGTCACGGACCGGTAGACGGTCAAAGGATTCTGCTCAACAGAATGCCTATCTTGTTAGATATCACCTATATAAACGTTTGTCGTCAATAATATATAGCCCCAGGTAAATTCGGAGACATTCACGAAATCATATTCGACTGTGTAATTAATACTGTTTCAAAGTGGATCTGAAGGTTATAACTGTAGATTGGGAAAACTAAAACGGTAAATTAAACTTGAAGTCGTTTACCCACAAATGACTAGATTTCGACCATTGCGTGCTGTTATCGCGAGTATTTATTCTTCTAAGTCGCACGTCTACCAAGTTTTGTAAAATTTGCGATTTCATTCTGAGCAAGAAAAGCTTGTCGTTTCGTTTAACTTCTAGAATTAAAAACGTATCTTCTTGATCGTAGGTTGACAAAATCAAATAATCAATTTATGGTTTGTGTTAATGGCTATCACTCAGAGTCCCAGGATGAATTGATTTTCAGGCTGAGCTTAGGCTTTCCATACTCAAATGTTTAATTAATTCAAACTAATAAATGAACTTATAATGCAATTGAAATTGCAACCCTTGAACTAACATGCAAACTAATGTTACTTTTAAGCAAGAAGAAACCGCCTGTTGGTGTCAACTCACACTACGTTTGTCAGTCAGTGTTTAACTGCTGTGAGAGTTACAACAACAAAACCGGTCAGTGCATAAACTCTGGGTGGAATAGATGCAAAATGGAATTCCTCAAACTAATTTCCTCATCCTGTTTAATATAAACTTCCAGCTTCGTCAATTGTCATGTGCATACTGAAACCTAGTTATTTTTATACTAGTTCAAAGTCAAGGCAATGAGGTTCACAAACTCAGTCTTTGTCATTCATTGCCAACTATCTGTTGAATGTCGAGTACGACTGTAGAAATGATCTGCAGTGGCACTGACAAACACAAATATTTTCAACTTAGTACAAGTTAAACATTCCAGTTAAAGACTGTGCTGAGTCCATAACTGAATTAGACGAACAAACCGAGACGAAATATCACCATTCTCTCTGTTAGGTCCAATCTAGACATCACCACATGACATACTCTTATTTTACTGGTTAAATGGAACCATATTTTCGGGAATTATTTCATTAAATTAACAGCTGCCAATCTTTTAACTGCTAGTGGGAGGTTATGTGAATTTGTGCTGTTACTGAAAATTTTCCATCTGTTTTGTCCCACTCTGTCTTCCTCCTAGTTCAAGTTTGTAACATTTTTTTCAGAACAACCAGATACTGAAAATTCATTGTTCATTCTTTGGTTGAAACATTTTGATTGAACACTTTACGTTCTAGTAGCTGGTCTCATCTATTTTTAGTTATTCTCATTGTATCTATTACAACTTTTGAGACGATGGGCTTACGACATTCTACATGAACTTCCAGCGATAGGTATTGTTCCTTAATTTGATTTGAGTGGCAGGCAATAGATGATGGGTTTTTAGTCTACAGACCAACAGGATAAACGCGATACATACCTGGCATTCACGAAAAAGTTCATCATGAATGAAATAATTTGGTTAACTGGAAAGAATTCTGTTGAATTCGTTTCCTTTCTGTTGTCGTACAGTTTTTGTATCATATTGAAAATAATCGTTTTACCCTTCTAGTTCAAAGTGGAGTGTGTAGGTTGAGTGGTTCTTCTACAGCGACGAACCTCAAGGAATAAAATTTCTGTTATCAGGAGCTATTATCCTTGCCTCTATCTCAACTACGTACAGCAGTTTCGTGTGTAGCATGTTTCAAAAATGTCTTTAGGATGCTGAAAGTATTACAGTGTCGGGTCATTAGTTATTTTACTACTGTCCTTAAGGGATAACGGCCCAAAAATCTTGTCTTCTGAATGCGCGACAAAAACATACTCAAATAAGGTAACGTTTGACGACAAGTCTGTTTGTTGATAGGACAAACAGCTTTCGTGCCTGATAGGAAAAGCCAACATCAACAAGATATAGTCAATCAGATCCCAGATCAAAAGGTCATCTTATCATTGTAAATACTGATGGGCGTTTGTCGACCTTCACCAGTCATAGTGCTCAGTTCCGTTCGCACAAGTTCTTAAACACTGACGACATTGCTTCGTTTGGTGACGCGACGCTTGCACTCTGAGTGGGTGCCTCGGACAGTAATCGTACATAACATTTTGTTAGCTACAGAAATGCTTCTGCAACTGAAGTACTCATCTGTTAGGACCTATTTTATCTCGTCAGAACTACTTCCTTCTTCTTTGGTGTCAATTCTGGGTATGTTGGAATTTACTTGAGGGGAAATAATCTAGACCGTAGTGAACTTCAGCGAAAATTGTGAACACGTTATCAGCGTTACCGTAATCACCAGAATCGGGTTACTATAAACCACTTGATCCTTCATTCCCGTTATACTTTATGCATACGTTTTGGAAACAGAGGTCAGAACAAAACAGTTATATCACATGGTGTGATAGATGCACTTTCTGGTAATAGCACATCAATACCAAACTCACAGTGACATGGATCGTTGCAATACAACAAACGACCGATCGACGATCCATTCCATTCTTCAAATGTTTATTATAAATTTGAAACACGGAGTTCCCTTTATCCACTTCATTAGAGCAGAAAGAAGACATATATTGCGATATATTGACATTACATTTACTCTCATCAGTCGGAAACGTAGAATATGTAAGTTATATACATCATACAAATAAGGACAGACAGAGATTAGACACGCATACAAGCACAACAAGCATTATGTAATCACGACCATGGCAACCCGATAGTTTGCCTCAACCTATTAACGACATTGTTACTTTGGTGCTGGTGAGTCAATATGAAACACGTGCATTGTTTTCGTCATTGGTACAGCCACAAATTCATATGAACAGTTGATATGCGAACGGTGGAAGTAAATTCATTTTCAGTCCGCTTCCTATTCTGGTTGTGTGAAATAAATGTGACTCACACGTTATGCGTTTGTACCGTGAAATGATAACAAGTGGTTGACGTTTGACTTGCATTAGAAAGATGATAGGTCGTCACAGAAGCAAGACTGCATCCTCAGGCTGGAATTCAGGTTCTTAAAGAGGGCTACCTCAAGTCTCAGTGGAAGTGTCCAACGCATCTGAGTGGTTAGTGCACACTCAGCCTTAATGTGACCACCATGCCTTTTGATCAATCTTGAAGTTAAATGACCCGACTGGTCTTGCGAAATTAACGACTTAAAGAAATTGAAACAATACTAAATTGAATTACTTATAAGCAATTCAATGACAGTGCTAATCGGTGGCGTTGGTGGCTCCCAGCGTGAACTGATTGCGGAATCCTGCTTGGGCAGTCACTCGGCTGGATTGGTTAGTGGATTCCATATTACACATTTGGTTGGGTGGGTACCTAGGTCCAAATGTGAAATTTCTGAGCTTCCGGCGTGGCTTCGTAGTTCAGCTGGTAGAGCAGTTGACGCGTTTGTGCATGTTGTTTCTGACACTGGTTCGAATCCAGCCGAAGTCCAGAGTTTTCGTAATTGAGTCTCTTCTAACCATTTATGCAGTCTTTTGACGGCCCAGTATACCGCTAATGCCTCCTTTTGTGTTTGTGAATGTTCTTGCTCTGTCTTATTCAACAATCGTGATATGTAAATGATGGGATATCCCTCCTGTTCCAAAACAGTGCCGATGCCAACACTGGATGCATCTGTGAGCAGTGTAGTAAACTTAGACATAGAAAACGGAGCTAACGTCAGACTTTTAATTACAGCTCGTATTAATTCTCGCAGAAGAAATTCATTTTTTGAGTGCCAGACCATGTTTCTGCTGATTGGACTACAAATAATGACTGTGCTTTCGTCGAAAAGTTCGGAATAAAATGAGAATAGTGCTGTAGACAGCCCATTATTGATCGCAGCTCATTTTGATCTTTTCGTGATGTAATAGTAACCAACGCTTTTTACCGGTCACATATAGTAAAATCAAGGGAACTCAACTCTCGTACTTAAAACACGAACTTAGAAGGTTTTGTGGCTATGTTCTTATCCCCGAATCGTTCCAGAAGCGAAAGTAACCTCTTATCATGATCCTCTGCACTGTCTGCGTATATGATTACATCATCTTGTTAAGCACGTTGTGATGATTCCAGGAATACAGAAATGAAGTAGTTGAATTGGCTCAACCCCAGAGCTAGCTTCGACGCAATAGTAATAACAACCGAACCAGGCAAAACAAACAATTTATCCCTCGAGCGCAATTGTACAACTTATAGTCAGTAATATAATAAAACAATAGTAATGAGAAATGGGTTTAGTGACAATCACCACATCCTCTGCAGTTCAAATGAAAGTCCGGGCAATAGTGGTGCCGTTGCTTCTTTTCCACACGTTTAGGAATTCTTGTCTGTGCCGGGTCGATTGCAGATACTCTTTCATCAACTGACTGCAAATCTGAAACAGACTCAGAAACGAAACTGCCAGTCTCAGAAGATTTAACAGATAATAATAATAATAATAATAATAATAATAATAATAATAATAATAATAATAATAATAATAATAGACGGATCAGAATTAATAACAAAAAATGAAAATGAATAAGTTGCGAACCGCACATCTGTGATTGAAAGTTCACATTCGCTAAGAATAGGTAAAGCATGTCCAGTAATACCCTTAACAGACATGTTGGCAGGTTTCAAGATAACAATAGGTTCCAGCCGCTTCACGCAAGCGACAGAAATAAAAGATTCAATACTACCCGTGTCAATGATGAAGGAATGTTGGTGACCATCGTTAACAGTAAACGCCTGTGCTATATGGTGCGTAGAATCGAGAGAATTGATAGAAAACACATTAGGAACATCGGATTGAAAGTCAGAATTCAAGTTATCATCGTCACAACTGGAATGTGTAGAAGAGGACTTTGAACTATGGCAAACGTATTGAATGTGCCCTATTTGACCACACCTGTGCAATTAGCGTTACGAAATCGACAAGTCAATCGAGAGTGCTTGCTACCACATGACTTACAAAAATCCCACCGCCGGGTAGTATTTGAATCAGATGCAGGGCGATTATCATCAATTGCATTGCGCCTATGCTGACCTTCTGATCGTCTCACGTTGTTGTTGTATAAAACCATCGGTTCATCTTTCAAAGCAGCTTTGTCATCCTGATACTGTTTGCATAGTGTTCTAGTTGACTGGAAAGTGGAATTCGGGAGCAGTAAAAGCTTCTGTTGTAGATCACGCAAATTTATTCCAGCAATCAAACGGTCACAGAGTTGAGTATGTAATTGGTCTTCGAAATTACACCGAGCAGCTTGAGTCTGAATTTCGAGAATAAACTGTCTGCTCTCCTGATTTTCTTTTCTCACGAGCACATGAAGTTGAGCTCCTTCAGCTGCTTCAAAGTCCACAGGTTAGACATGTGAAAGCATCAGTTACTTCAAGGATTCGTAAGGAATAGAAATCGATGATTCAGGAAATGACAAGCTTTTCACCAAGCTGTACGCATCTTTGCCAATTACGTTGAGGAAGTGAGCGGCTTTCTTATCCGATTTCATCTCTTTGCTTATGAGACACCATATTTCGAAGCGTTCGATATAGTCCTCGATTTCTCTCGGCGAATTACGAATATTGAGAATTTCAAGTGGACAGGAAACTATCGTAGAAATTTACAGAAGTCCGCGACGCCTATTGTGATGGTTCCAGAAATACCGAAATGAAGTAGTTAAATTAGCTCAACCCCAGAGCTAGCTTCGACGCAATAGTAATAACAACCGAACTAGGCAAAGCAAGTAATTTATCCCTCGAGCGCAATTGTACAACTTGTAGTCAGCAATGTAATGAAACAATAACAATGAGAAGTGGGTTTAGTGACAATCACCATACACGTACTCCTGGTAAATCGGCAATTGCTCCACCAATCGCAGCTTGGAATATTCCAGCTGATACGTGTAATCCAAACGGTAGAAAATTGTACTGAAATAATCCCCAAGGCGTATTAATCGTAGTGATTGCTTTAGACTTCGACTCCAATGGAATCTGCAAAATATGCGTTTGTCAGGTCTATTTTGGAGAATACTTTGCTACCATGCAAGGCTTTCACAAAAAATCCGGTTCCGCAGTTGTCATCGCGAATGTTTTACTCATGGATTCAGAGTTAATCTATAATCACCACAGATCCTAGGCGATTCGCCATCTTATTTCATAACCACGACGATTGATGTAGGCCATGTTAACGAGTTAACTTGCGATATGATACCATCTTTCTTCAACTTGTTGAGAGCATTATGCACACGTTTTCTTAGTCCATTAGGTATTATTCGGCTTTTTAGGAAAACTGAGTCTTTTTTCTCTACTTTCAATCCTCCTGAACGGTGTGAACACTGGACAATCAGCTTGCGCAAATGAGCTTGATAGTCTGTACTCGGATCATCCTGGTAATTAGCATTTAGTGAAAAGGCATAGCTGGGCTGTCTCAAAGCTTCTAATCCCAGGATTGCTGGACTTCCTTCTGCAACTAATAATTGGACTGGAATCAGCTCATTACCTTCATCAACCACCATTACATCAGTCTCACCTATTAAGGTCAAACGATGACCAGAAACTTCACGTATTTCCATCGTTGTTGGTCTCAGCTGAGCATCAGGAGCTATGCGATCCAGTAGTGGTTATGAAATAATAGACTCGCTAGTTCCTGTATCCACAATGAATTCATATTTACATCCTGACTTGAACATTAAACATCTGTGAATAAACTGCTCAGCTCTGGATTTAAGCTGCAGTGGTAAGTGGCTCTAAATCATTTGCCCATTTAGCTTGACTCGGGTGGCATTTCTGATCCTTGCATACCTTCTTAATATGACCAGATTTACCCCACAAATGACATATAGCATTACGAAATCGGCAAGATGATCGTAAGTGTAACTCACCGCAAGAGAAACACTTGTTCACTTCCTTTGGACCGGGATTGATGGCGTGTGAGTGAGGAGACCGTGGAAACTTGCTCACTGGTTGCTTACTGGTTAGAGTATGCGCTTTTGTCTTCTGAAATAATATAACGTTCGAATCAGCAGTAGCAGTATTGACATCATCCTCCTGCTCGCAGATGCCTCGAGCTTTTTGAAACGTCATATCTTCTTTGACCAGCAACTTCCTTTGAAGATCATTGTCGTTGATGCTAACAAACAGTCGATCACGCAGATGGTCCTCTAGCTTATCACCAAAGTTGCAACCGGCAACCTGTTTATGCAATTGTAGAATGAACTCACGGAAGCTCGTGCTTGTTGAACGCACTAAGGAATTGAAGCTCACCCGTTCTGTGGCATGGAAAGTGACGGGAAACACGTGTTTTAACAGCAGTTTCTTTAGTTCATCGTGATGGTGGGAAGTTTGGGTATGCGAAACTATTCAGCATTGAATATAGTTCGCGACCACCAGCGGCAATGAAGAAAGCTGACTGGTTTTCCTTATTCACATCACAACGAATACTGCACCATAATTCGAACCTCTCCACCCATTCCTCAACTTCATTTGCACCAGCATGAAGATTTACTTGTTCGATTGCAGGCAGTTACATTCGGCGACGCCAACTTGTAATACTCGGAATTAGGAATTTCGAATAGCCCTAGAAATCGTACTCGGTTGAAACCTCCCACTTACGTTATAAGGAGAAGACCTCGTACTGGTTGCAGTAAGCGGTTCATATTCATGAGACAAGAAACCGAATTTACGGATGTACAACAGTATTAAAGAAATCATAGTCACTCATCAGCTGATCGTATTGACACATACAAAGCCACAAACTGAACGTTAATTGGTGCAATACAGACCCAAGAAATTGGTGAATAACTGAAAGCGTAACATTGAGACTGTTCGTCCAATCCTGATGTAGTATCTTCAACGCGACGTTTGGATTGGTCGCTTGTTAGAACTCCTATTGTGTCGGGGTTTGGATAAGCGGTGAATCGAGTAGAGTTCCACCCCCACCGCATCCTCACACTTACATTCAAGCTCTTGTAGAGGATCACCTCAAGGCTTCGTGGAAGTATCTAATGCATTTTAATAGCTAGTACAAACCCAGCCTTAATGTGACCACCATGCCATTTTATTATTAATGTTTTTAAATGACCAAGCTGAAAATTGAACTTCAGATCTTGCGAATTTAACGACTTGGGCAACCCTGAAACAAACTTGTCTATCTGATGGAAATGTCATCCTAACGTTCAATTCAGGGGTTAGTGGATGACGTCTTTTTATCAGATGTGTCGTGTAAAATTTATGTGGTTTATTAAAATCATGGTCGAGATAAAGTAATAGTTCTCGTAAATGAAGCAGTTGACATAAAAGGGGGTATCGACTTGATATGTTGTGTTAGTTATTCTTTCGACTTCAGTTTTAAATAGGCATCATACAAAATCGAATTGTTTATCATGTTCCGGTTACAATTAGGCAAGAGGCCATGTTAATATTTTGTACGCAAAGATTTGTTTTCAGTAGATTTTCAGTGCGATTTGATGAAAACCATTCTGTCTCCAAACAGTCATGTCTGATAGTTTACGTCAGTCACTTTTGAAAATTGATGCTTGTATGATATTTAATTGTCTTCTCTATATCATCCACTGCAGTTACACGAATACAGACATGACTTGTGGAGTGTGAGACATGGACTATTTGTTCTCAATTAAGGAGTCTGGTAAGATGCTAGTTTGGTTGTTTCAGTGGACAGCAGATTTGTCTTAAAACTTAACAGCTACAACTGGGTTCTCGTAATGTACAAGTATTTTGATCAGAATGATGATCACGTAAGACCTGTTAGCTTACATGCAATGTGATTGGTAGGATGGCACAAAATTGTTTTGTTGTTTCACAGCGTACGTATTCCAGTTCATCCAATTAGCCAGTAACGAACGCGAGATGTCAGCATTTCGTTTACTCTCTTCAGTCACAAACGTAAAACATTGGATTTATTCACAGGGCTTAATGCTTCACAGTTTGAGGACAGTTTTCCACCGCCTGGAAATAAGAGCTAGTTCCTTATTCTCTCTGGAGGCCACCTGTAAAGGATCCCTCTTTTCTGTCTGCAAGAGTATTACCCACAAGGAAGAAGTTTTTGGCAAATCAACATGAACAGGATTCCCAGAACACTCCCGGTTTAACCTCAAAGACTAGAAACGGGAGTTCCACCGGGATGCTTTCTTCAAGGTTGTTCCATAAAAGCGTTTAACATATTTCAAAAGGGGGTGGGGAAAGCCAGTTTAATTTGCTTCTGATGGTTTGTTCCCCAGTATAAGCCAACATGTTTACATGCGCTGGCATGTCAACAGCTTTACGTGGATCAGTCACTTTTACCTCGGATGAGTAAAACCCGGTAATTTTGAGTGCAGCAAAATGCTCTACTAGAGAACACGTTTATATAGTATTATAAATTATGAATAATCAAAACACTATTAGCTCACTTTTATACGAACACTTATAAATGAGGGCCTTTTTTCGCGTCCAGACTAGAAGTTTGAATGTGAGTTGTGCTAAAACTGAAGTAGCCGTCAACAATTAATGGTATCCCGGTAGGTAACTGTTACAAATCTTGCCCTGCAAAACGCAGAACAGTTGCTATTTTTACACTTTTCTACTGTGTAGAGGAGTCTGGTGGGCAGACTTTGAACGAACGAGATTTTTTTCGTAGGTGCAACGAATTTCATCAGGGATCGAACACTGTAGTACATAACTTCATCGAAGTCCGTTCAAGCCACTTTTGAAAGAAACGAAACGAAATTAAGCGCGGTTAAACATCTCGATAAGGCAGTGCAATATTACGCAAAATGTTTGCGAGAAGCAGATGTGTATACATTGGTGAGCGATATTTGAGACTGAAATTTCCGAGTGCCTCCCTTCATCGTATCGCAAGGTTTACGTTTATCGATGTCATGTACAGATATCGCAATTGATACAATACCACAACAAACAGGAAATCTGTTAAACTGCAGGTCAAATACTCTGAACAGATCAATAATAAAGTGTTGCCTTTTTCGACAGAAAGAAATGTAATTTAGAGTTCGGACAGCTGGAACAATTAGGGGTATAGTCTACATAGTGAACCCAATTCTCGAAGTAGGCAATCGTTTGGAGTTGACGGTGTAGTTTACTCTCTCAGTAACGTCCCGTCCAGATACAATTAATTATGCTGAGTCTTGTGTTTGTTCTTAATATCACACTTTAATGATCACTCTGTATTTTGTTTCATGGCATATTTTGATAAGACCTCAATACGTTTCTTGGCTCGAGAAACAGATACCGAAAACAATTTGGTTTTTAACGGTATAGTCCGCGAGTAAACAAATACACTAGGATTACAAAAGGAAGCAAGAATGCTAGTGATTTACGCGAGTAATTATGTTCCAAGACCTACAACAACATACTACTAGTTGCGAGGAAAACTTGGAGGTGAGTAGTTTACTATATTTTGCTTGGATGTTCAGAATAAGTGTGATGGAAATGGTTGACGATTTGTCGCAAAAAGAACGTGTCTCATATACTGTATATGCATAGGATGAGACGAATAATACTGAATTTTCGGGCCAGTGGATCACCATTTGAGAGAGAGGAACGCAATCCGAATAGAGTGTTATCAAACAAGAGATTCACGCTGTAAGGCAAAGTCTTGTTCTAAGAGTTCAGCATTAAAATAACAACAAATAAAGAGTGATAATTGAAAATCCCCGTAGCATTCATGAAAAACAAAGTTTCAGCGAACAGACTGTTTTCGATAAATTCTCCTCTTTGGCTGGTACAATTATATAAAATTAAGTGACGAGTTACAATGTTATTGATCAAAGATTACTGAAGGGGCAATGTAATTGGATAAAAGATTAACACTACTTCGCCGTGGTTAGGAACACAAACGAAGTTGGTTCTAGTTAGTCAGTGTTAATCAGGCTGTTGGATCGTGATAGATATTTGTTCGTGTTTGGTGACGCGCGATCCTCCGTCCTGTTT